>JAZGTK010001902.1:543-11535 GCA_036877625.1 Ambastaia sidthimunki | reverse complement strand
GCACAAAAACATAGGAACCAGGGTGCAGAAAAATGGCAGCAGGTGCTCTGGACTGATGAGCCAAAATTTGAAATATTTGGCTGTAGCAGAAGGCAGTTTGTTCGCCAAAGGGCTGGGGAGCGGTACAAGTGGGGAGTGTCTGCAGGCAACACTAAAGCATGGTGGAGGTTCCTTGCAAGTTTGGGGCTGCATTTCTGCAAATGGATTTGGAGATCTGGTCTAGATTAATGGTGTCTTCAATGCTGAGAAATACAGGCAGATACTTATCCATCATGCAATACTATCAGGGAGGCGTTTGAATGGCCCCAAATTTATTCTCCAGCAGGACAACAACCCCAAACATACAGCCAATGTCAATAAGAACTATCTTTAGCGTAAAGAAGAACAAGGTGTCCTGGAAGTGATGGAATGGTCCCCACAGAGCCCTGATCTCAACATCATCGAGTCTGTCTGAGATTACCTGAACAGACACAAGGATTTGGGGAAGCCTACATCCACAGATGATTTTTTGGTTAGTTCTCCAAGATGTTTGGAACAACCTATCTGCCGAGTTCCTTCAAAAACTGTGTGCAAGTGTAACTAGGAGAATTGATGCTATTCTGAAGGCAAAGGGTAGTCACACCAAATATTGATTCTGATTTCTCTTCTTTTCATTCACTGCATTGTTAATTGATGAAAATAAACTATTTACACTTTTTAACAATACTTAATATTAACAATATTAACAATACTGTATGTCTATGTGGCACCACTGTCCTGAAGGAATTCCATTGGATTCCACAATGTACTGCAGCTGCTATATATGGTTGAACAACACAAAAAAACTTCTTGGAGGTCATACTCTTATACAATTCAGCCTCCTTGCCAAAGGAAGCCTCCCTTTCCACTTGAATCAAGCAACTGAACTTAATTCTGTCCCAGGGATGAATCAGAGTGAAAGAGTTTCACCCTTCCTGTGCCCTGTAAGGGCATTACGAAACTACATAAGGCACACAATTCAAATCGGAAAATAGATCAATTATTTGTCTGCTTTTAAGACCTAGAAGATGGCTAACTTCTGTCAAAGGCCAGACTTTTTTCATTGGATGGTTGATATTATATGGCAGGCTTATGAACAGGGCCACATGGAATCTGCAGACATTTTTGCTATTTCTGCAAAGAATTAAAAAAAAAACAGTTTTAAATGTGTTAAGGTGAGACAGGTGAATAGGGTGAAAAAATAAATAATAGATATCACCATGAAACTTTCTCAATTGATAACTTATATTAAGATGAGAAAAAAATGTATTGCAAGTTTTTTGTATTTTAATGTTTGAATATGCAAATCAGTATCTCATTAAATATGCACACATTTGTATAATTTAAAAAAACGAAATCGGATCGTGTGATAGAGCCAGGCTCAAAATTCTTTATTCATTTTGTTGACATATTAGATGGGAAAAGAATTACAGAGGGATTTATGGATATATACTTCTGTTATCCTGTAAAGCAGAATATAAAGGTTTTTTGGTATAAAATGTTCTATAAAACAGGCGAGGAATAATATATTTACAAATACCTCTGTAAAAGTCTTAATATATAGCTATGTACAAGACTGGGAAGTTTGGTGTATATAGATGCAACTGAAGTTGAGATCTCGTAGAGTATGAGAGAAAACTCATTTAAAAAAAAAAAAAGCCTTTAAAGATTTATATTGTAAAAATCAACACATTTCTATTGGAAATCATTGCTAACAAGCAAAACAACTATTCAGGGTCTTGGTAATAACACTATACAACATCCCAAGTACATTAAAATTGATAATTCAATAACACAATAGACTCTGGTTCTCTGGTTGTAGAGAACCAGAGACAAACACATAAACAGACAAACAAACTTGCCACCGGGAAGTAGGCCTAGGTCTGCCCAGTGTCCACATTTTGTCATAAAGTAATCCTATTAGATGGAAAATAATTCACTTCAATGTCCTACCAATATAGTCATTTGATTAGGAGATTTACTTTATTTCTGACACTGAATCGAAATCTGCACTGTAAAAGTAAAACCGACCAACACAACACGATGCATGAATGAGATGTCACTTTATTTTATTCTTATAAATCAATTATTGATTATCAATTATTCCATCCATACACAACAAATAATGTTACAGTAATGTCATAATATTACAAGGTGGTAACCAGCACGCTCATTAGGCTGTTTCTGTCATTAGAAACGTTTCAACTTTTGACATAAGTTTCCATATGCGTGTACAGGTGCACACGCTCCTCCGGTATTTGTTTGTTTCGCATAGACCGCACTTGAGCAACATGCTGCTGCAAAACCCCTGATTCTTTGGATCTATTTGTATTGTCAGCCCTGACCCAGCACAATTTAGACAAACTACTAAGCCATCCACGCGTTCATTCAATCGGGCGACATGCAAGCAGCCACTGCTGTGTGGGCATGTGTTTCATGACTATCTATACCGCTTATGTTCAGAAGTGCTTCCTGAGCGCTTTTTATGGGGTAATACATCAACTTTTCTTTGTTTGCATTCTGTTGCAATTGACAACTGTTGTACGTGACATTGCGTTCATTCATTCGCCAATGATCCCGCAGAAGGCTAACCAGGATGTGTCAAAGCGTACCATGTGATGCGTCTGAACGAATCACGTTATCAGAAAACAACACAAGCCAATGAGATTACACTCTTATCTTTAAATACCCCTTTAAACTTTCACGATTGGTTGCTGGTAGAAAGGAAATGCCCTTATTTGGATTACATAGCATTGTGTGGGAGGCAGAGAGCTTTGCAACAATACCAGTCATGAAGGGCTTCAAAGAACAGCCGATATACTGCATGTCGCGTTAGAATGCTAACTTTTGGCCAAAATTAGGAGTAATCTAACGCCACGAGCGGACAAAATGTGATAAAAACACAAATGTATAATTTGGACATTTTCTTCATGGTAGTTTGAAAGATTGCATGTTCAGGAAGTGAAATCGCCTAAAATCTCAAAATTGACCACTGCATGAAAAATTTGTTTTTGCCTGCCGTGTCTTGCCTTAAAAAGAGCTGTTTCAATTTAATGCTAATTAAATAGAATACTGTTTAACTTTGTTTCCGTAGACACATTAAAGGAAAATTCGAAGAAAATCTTTAACTGAGTGTATAGTCTCTAAAATTGTTTCATTCCATTCTATTACACCTTCCGCCTAAATATTTAACAGTGGTCTCTGTGAAATGCTTTCAACTGCTGATGACAGCAGATTTCATTTAGTTAATCCACTGAAATATTATGAGCGTCAGACAAGCTTTATGACTGATTGATGCTGTAGAGAGACTGTTATTAGATTCTTGAATAGACCAAATTAGTACCAAGTTAAACTAAACCAATAGACAATGTGCATGACAAGACCATAAAATTTTATTTTGCAAATAAATCTAGATATAATATTGTTTATATTGTTATATTAAAGCAAACTGAAAGATCTATACAATGTATTGTTACGTTCTCGTGAATGTAGCATGTGTTATGGTAAGGCTTTTGAAGACTGTGTGCGGTATAAATCACACCTTTCGGTTTCTGTGGCGAATTGATTGACAGAGACATTTCCTTAACTCATCTGTGGTCAGCTTCCCATACATATAAGAGGTAGTCTTGATACGAAAGAGAACGTGGGGTTACATTGCAACCTTATTTCTCTGAGTGAGAGCCTCTACCCACCTCACTCAAAGATGTGTTTTATTAGTGAATCTCATGATCATTGCCTGTTATAGCCAGGTGTGTATGATCTGTACAATTACTGGTGGTGTCATAATCCCATACATATGTGAAGAGATAGTCTTTCACTATTAAACATTAAATAAACATCACTATTAAATAAACAGTTAACCACTCACCAGTTATTTCAGGTTTAAAAAAAATATTTTTTTAAATAAAACACAAACAAAAAAGATGTGACTGTTACACAACACCAGAAAACTGCAAACTCGTGCTAAATGAACACACATGTACCAAAATATAATCTCTTGAAATGTGTAATAACAATAGCTATGTAAAATACTACTGATAAAAACTTTAAAATGGATAAAACAAATTAATGCTTTAGAAGTTAAACATGCCAATGTGCCATTCAATTTTTTAAGTATTTACTTGAAATCTCAGGTGGTACTTCAAGTAAATAATTTAGGTCAAAGAGGATTGGCTGACAAAAAAGTTTTAAAACCCCTGGTTTATACTTACAATCACATGCTTTTATGTACCTGGAAAGTTGGTTTGTATGCATATAAACACTGAAGGTGTAGTCAAATCTACAGAGACTGTGTCTGTTCCCCGAATGTTGAGGCAAAAGCTTCTGCAAGAACAAGACAAAATCCGATTAAACCAAAATACACTGAACTGAGAAAACAAAAACAAATCTAAAGCTTTAGATATTAACACCTCAGGCAGTAATTGTAAATGAAATGATTACAGATAACCGTTTTTATGTCCGGTAACTGAAACATGGCTTAAACCAGATAGGTGAAGTGCTTATGCTAAATATTATGCTATCAGATATCACAAAAAAATCCCTGCTTTACAGGCCCAATGGCCCCCAAAAAAATCCAAGATGGCAGTGCAGCAGTAGCACGCAGCGGCCACTCCGGATACAAAATGGTGCTATTTTTGTCTTTAGCCTGACTTTTATTGGCACGTGGACATCGGCACTACCGGTGTTCATGTATATCACCGCCAGAAACTTTTAGACTCCAGCAAACTACGCAGCTTGAATTTAGAGCTGCAGAATTCAAACCCTGATGGACTGTTTACTGCCGGAGATTTCAACCATGCAAAAGTCAGTGCTCCCTAAATTACATCAGCATGTGGACGCTGGACCTTGTTTACACAAAAATCCCCGGAACGTACCAGGCGAAGCTCTGCCCTTACCTTGGCTACTTAGACCACACCTCTGTTATGCTAATCCCAGCATACAGGCTTCTAGTCAGACGCTCAAAACCAGTTCTGAAGCAGGTGAAAACCTGCAGGCCAGCAGGAGCCATCTCTGCTCTTCAGGGCTGTTTTGAAAAAAACTGACTGGCACATGTTTAGGGAAGTGGCAAATGACGGCGACTTCACCAACTTGGAGGAACGCGACATCAGTGACCAGCTATGTTAGCAAATGCATTGATGACGACCCACATGTCCCATCACCACACGCTCCAACCAGAAGCCGTGGATGACTGCAGAGATGCGTGTGCTACTGAGAACCCGAGACTCCACCTTCAGGGCAGATGACAAAGCGGCCCTAAGAACAGCGAGGGCCAAACTGTCCTTGGCCATCAGACAGGCAAAGTGCACACACGCTCAGGGAATCCACAGTCACTTCACGACCATGGCATGACGGCGAGGAAGACCACCCCTCCTCCCAATGACCAGGTGCTGTGTCCAACCACGGCGGATGTGAGAAGAACCTCTTCTCAATATCATTAACTCTCTATGTCTATGCTTTGTACCAAGACCCTTCAAGCTGGCAGTTATTAAACCTCTCATAAAGAAATCACAACTAGATCCAAATATGAATAGGTAAACTACTATCCATTTCAAAGATAATGTTCGTTCACTAAAATTATCCTTTTAAATTAGTTCAGTGACAATTTCATCATATTACACAGTAGGTGGCGAAAATGAGCGTCTTAAAATTCAATGCACTGACTTATATAAACAAAACATATTAGGTGACAAGTCTAAAGTGCATCTGATGGTAAGAGATAATCCATGGGACATGGCTACGGCTATGAAGAACAGTGGATTCAATACACATGCTGCAGTTGCCTGTAAATGAGGGAGTACTGAGTCAGCTCTGCATATCAGAAATAACAGCAGCAGGGAGAAAAACTGTGGGACACTTTTAGCATTCTCTGCTTGCTTATTCCAGATTACAAGATGTTGGCTCACGCTTTAAAGACATTGGCTCTAACCTCTGTATTGCACTGCAACAGTACTTGATCCTCGATTTAAAGAACATTACTTTGATGCTTGGGAAATGATACAGGTAGAGCGAGAGGTGACGGTAGCAT
This sequence comes from Ambastaia sidthimunki, assembly GCA_036877625.1. Classification (NCBI taxonomy): domain Eukaryota; kingdom Metazoa; phylum Chordata; class Actinopteri; order Cypriniformes; family Botiidae; genus Ambastaia; species Ambastaia sidthimunki. The sequence goes on along the minus strand of JAZGTK010001902.1, from coordinate 5,492 downwards.
CTGGTGAAGGAAACTCGATGAGCAGCACACCAGAGAAACGTGGCATGCAAGTGACGGGTCGTGCACTCCCTCACCTTCTGATGTGTTTGAGGAGATTCCACAGGAAAACTAATTATGTTGAAAAGAACTGAAAGGAGAATAATATATTTACGTGTGTTCTAAAATATTTTGTTGTAACACTTGGTTTGATAATTTTGTATGTTCCAATTTGTTGTGATGCTTTCAATAAAAAAATGTAAAGTTTATTGGTTTGTAGGTTTTCAGTTCAGATTAATTAAATTTCACAAAATTGACAAGTCTAATATTAATACAATTAGTTATACATAAAGTACTTTTAAATGTTTTAAAAATAAACCATTTTCGGGTTTCTGGCCAAGTGCATCCAGAATTTTCTGTTTCGGCCCAGAATTTTCATATCTGTGCATTTATTCATTTTATTCATACACACAAGGGCCCTTATGTAAATCTGTGCGCACAAACGATCTTACGATCAAGATCATGTGTGATTTATGAAGCGATTCGTACACTGCCAATCCCGTCGTACGAATGATCAGACCTTGATAAATGTGGCGGCTGAAAACAGTCATCATTTGAATATCACAACCCTATAAATTCGGGGTTTAGCTATCCTGCCCCCAGACTTTACGACAGAAGACGTCAACGAAGAATTTCTCGCAAAATCAGTCGGAAGTCGCATCGTTCCATTTTAATATTTATTCAAATAAATACTTTAAATAATGAGTTTCAGCCTGGTTTAATGGCATTTATATGTATACAAATGTCTTTGGTCAAATTAAGCTTAGTTTTACAAAATTATTTACATCCAAATTCGTACATTTTGGTAAAGAAAAATGGTCCGATTTAAAACTGGCAACTAAAAAGCGCGTTGCCGCGGTTAAATGCAGCATCCAGCTGACCGGAGGAGGCTGGCCAGACCCCAGCCTTTTGCTGACCCCAGTGGAGGAGCGCGTGCCAACAGCACAACCTGTGCTCAGCCAACATGCATCCTCTCTGCGAGCTGGTCCAACACCACGACCCTGTGTCCTCACTGCTGAAGTACTGGCAAAGCAAGATCAAATATGCCAGTCAATGTCAGAAATTAATCTGTCTCTTTTTGCTATAAATGAGACGCTTATTGAAATGAGAACATAAAACGTCATTAAACAGAGAGCAGAAATGTTGCCAAAATAAAACATAACATTGTCGAAAATGTTCAATTTATTTCATTAATATTCCAACATCTTTAATGTGCACTTAACACTTTGTCAATATTTCACACTGACATCATAAATGAATGAATGCGTGACCTCATTCATAATAGTTTGATGAAAATGTTTTCATAATATTTTCTGTCGCATGCTGCGCAAGTTCAAGCCAACTCAAAAACTTGCGTGCACCTGTCGGGACCTGACGTGAGATTGATCGTATCTACCGCTCACGTTCATACTGATAAATACCACACTTTGCGTAGAATGGAAACGTTCGTTAGATAAATGAGGGCCAAGATCTTTCTTTCGCTGACACTCGAAACACTGACTCGTTCCGTGAATAGGGTGTATTCATTCAGTAGATCAAACCAATTATATTCCTCCCAACAGCCTGCATTCATAGACTATTGGCTCACTCACGCAACAGTCAGTGTTTAATGGCACAAGGGACAATGAAGAATTGGGTGCAGAATAAAAAGTGAATGTCATCTTAAATTATATGGAAGGAAAACCCAAATACAACTGTAATATTATTAACAACAAACAATTAGCGTTTTATAACAGCACGTTTAGTTGTCATGAATGTGTTCATATATTACATACTATATATTACAGTGGTGATAATTAATAACCTATATTTTGTCAAATACTTTACTTCAACCAATATAATGTGTAAAATGAGTCGTTAAAAAACCAAAGCACAGCTTTTACTCTTGTAATTAACGTTTTAACATAAAATAATGTTCGAAAATATGTTGTTTCAATGCTTAGTAATTCTTAACCATTCATGAATCTGGACTTGTTACATATGGGATTGTGCATGCTTATAACAGTGCTAAACTGTATGCATTGCTTCCGTACTCTGTACTGGTTGAATGAGACTCTATCATACATCCTCTCATTCACAACTAACTCGCTCATTTCGTTCAAGAACAAGATGTACCAGGTCATTTAGTTCGTTCACAAATGATTCACAGACTCAAAACACGTTCAGACTCAAAACACAGACTCTTTCAGTGAGGGGCATGTTTGTTCTGTACATTCACCAGTGATATTTTCTGTCACAGCTCGTACTTCAGTCCATCTCTGAAAGCAGAGATCACGATCGTAACATCACTAACAATTAGTCTAAAATGCAGCAGCTTGAGTGCTTACCAGATTCAAAAAACACGATCATATAACCCCGCTTTTATCATCTCTACACTGGCTCACTGTCAAATTCCGTATTGCATGGAAGTTATTGCTACTTACTTTGCAGGCCTTAAACGGGTTATCTTAACACTTTCTCACAATTTAAATCTAGATTAAAGACACATCTCGTTAGCCAAGGACTGACATAACGCATGTCATAAACTTGTATTCCAATTACATAAGAGCAACGCAAAAGATTTGTTTGTGCTATTCATGTTATGGATGGCAGCTACGCTAATTCTTCTCTGTTAGCCTCCCATTTCTACCTCGGGATACCTATAGATCCCAGCAGCTCCAGTATGGATCCAGCATCAGATGATCAGTTGACCCAACATGGTAAAGATGACGCCGACCTCTGTGAGGACTTGAGGAATGATCATTACTTCTGCTTAAATGCATACACAACATCTGCCAACTGCATCTGTAAAATTCTACCACATCCAAATACACACTTGTCTGACATTGCACAGCTTTTATTTTCTGTAAAGCAGCTTTGAAACTATATATATTGTGAAAACGCTATACAAATAAATGTGAATTAAATGGCAACAAAGGCGCAGTGACTTTCATCTATTACAGGCTGCTTTTGTTTACATTACCCTGAAAATGTTTACTACACGTGCTTCTTTTATCTTACCTTTAGCTTTGTGCACCTGCAGTAATCCGAATATCGCACAAACGAATGTTTCGCTGATTAAATCTATTTGCGTGTATTTCTCTTTCTAACATTGTAGCTGTTAATGTTTTAGATTATTCCGTTTAGCGTGCAAACAGTCTGGATACCCCATTAATCTCCTGAACAGTTTTGTGTAATGACGCTAGCCGTACCACCACCACCTTCTTCTTCTTCTTCTTCTTCTTCTTCTTCTTCGTGTTTTAATGGCGGATGGCATACAACTTTTACGTACATTACCGCCACCTACTGATTAGGAGTGTGGATCAGGCTCATGGTCTAACCTTGACATTTCTATTCTATTATATAACCCCTTTATATAATAGATGTCCTTTAAATACCGCAATAGAGATTTAAAGTTTTTATCCCCTGATTTACTCCCCAAGGTGTTTTTTTAAATCAAACTTTTCTTTATTTTTCTTGAAGTCATTAATCATTATTTTTCTTTCCTTGCTGTACCTTGGACATTTCATTATAACATGTTCTACATTTTCCTCTTGATTACAAAATTTACATTCATGTCTCCCTATTCTCTTCAAACTGCTATTAAGAGCAGTATGCCCAAATCTAAGCCTTGAGACTATAGTTTCCTCATGTCTATTTCTTCTTAATGTCAGGATTCAAACACGGAGATCCACTTGCGGGTGAACAAATAAACAGTTTGACAAAAATGTAAAAGGGCAGAAATGAAAGTGGAGGGTGTTAGGACCAATCCGGCACGGGCACAGCTGGCAGCGGGAGAACCGGGAGGGTGAGAGGCAGGGCACGAGATGAAGCTGAGCGGTGATGGGCTGGAGGGGGAGGGAGGGGATCCGGGAAGCAGCGCGGAGAGCGCAACTGAAACAGAAAACCAAAAAACAAAACAGCAAACCAGAAAAACAAACAAACGGACTAAAGACTGGACGAAACTGACACTGAACGGAAAACACGAGGGAACTATAAAGGGGAGAATTAATGGGGAACAGGTGCATGTGATAACTAAAAACAAGGCTAACGAGGAAACAAGGAGGCGGGGTGAACGCAGACAGCGGAGCACGCGGCGAACTGTCAAACAAAGCCTAATGCTCTGACACAAGGACAAAAAGACATGGACAACAAACCCAGGATGATCAGACCGAGGTCCTGACAGTACCCCCTCCCCCAGGGGCGCCACCAGGTGCCCCAGTGGCAGCGGCATCCAGGCGCCGGCGGTAGTCCTCGATCAACGAGTGGTTCTAGATGTCCCGGGACGGCACCCAATCCGCTCTTCCGGGCCATAGCCCTCCCAGTCCACCCAGTACTGGAAACCTCTACCCCTACGGCATGCGTAGAGAATCCGCCTAACAGTGTAAACAGGGGAGCCATCCAGGAGACGCGGAGGAGGAGGGGCTGGGGTAGATGCAGGGGGGCTAGGGGGGGAAACCCCCATAGGCTTGATTTTTGAGACACGGAAAACCAGGTGAACCCGACCAAGGGAGGGGGCAAGACGGAGCCTGACCGCCACCGGGCTCAACACCTTAGCGATCTTGTAGGGTCCAATAAACTTGGGAGCCAGCTTGCAAGAAGGGGCCCAGAGAGGAAGGTCTTTAGTGGACAACCAAACCCTTTGACCACAGGTGTAAACAGGATGATGGGTGCGGTGGCGATCGGCGGCTTCCTTGGTTCGCCGAGAGGTCTGGGCCAAGACCATCCTAGCCTTCTTCCAGGTACACCGTGTAGCGTGGGGTCGTGAGGCCACATGGGGGTCAGGAGCCATCTGGATTGTAACAGCCTCAGATATGACTTGGAGAGTGAGGGGTAACCAACACTACCCACCGGGGGGCCAAGGGTCCCAGTAAACCATGCCATCTCCAGAGATCTTATCATCTCCTTCACCCTGTTGCTGATCGTAAAATTGG
>JAZGTK010001901.1:15000-35213 GCA_036877625.1 Ambastaia sidthimunki | reverse complement strand
CAATTCAATTTCTGAACAGATTATTCCAGGAAAAATGATCCACATAGTTGTAAACTCTCACTGTATGTCAACGAATGTAAAATGTCTCTATTTTTATGTCTCCAAATGAATGTAAGGAGAAACACCTGAGACCAAGTTAAACGAAACATACAGTAACTGAATCCTCCATCAAGTGTAATGAGCTATGAAAGAGAAATCTCTGAGCAATAAAATGTTCCTCTGGGCAATTTCTCCACCAGCAGAAGCACAACCGTAATCTCAGAACAGTTAATATCTGCCTCGTCCTTCAAGCAGCTTCTTATTGCTTCCTCTGTTATACTGTCAAGAACTATTAAACAAATGTGTCATTTGCTTTGTAAGATAAATTCATGTAGTTCTGGACTGTTCATTCATCTTATGTGGCTTCACCCAGCTAACAGAGAATGTTCTCAGAATGATGGCTAACATTCTGTAAAAGTTCTCTGAAAGTTTTTTAAAAAAATGTTTACAGTAACAGTAGTAGAACTTTTTTTTTATAATATATCATATCTATTAAAACATTAAGTTGTTAGTGGAGCATTTAATAAATGTTACAGAATTAAAATTTTGTTTATATAACGTTCTTGTAACCAAGCAATAACGTTAATTCAATGCCTAAAAAATTGAAGTTTCGAACATTCCTACAACATTTTTTGTTTTTGTTAATAATAGAAGCATTAGGGAAAAATTTGTATAACTCAAAACTAAGCAGACGAATCCTTCCATCTCAAAAACTGATTGATAACAGTTTGACAAGCATCTCTCTCTCTCTGAGTCTTGTGGTTCAGTGAGCCAGCGAGACAGTCACCTGACTGACAGGATCAATCGCAGCCTCTCCACAACAATGAGCTCCAGACGTACCACCAAATTCCACTTCAGCCAGAAAGCCATTGAGAGGAGAGCTGGAATTCTTCTCCCTGTGGGACACATAGCTCAGAGAAAAGTGGTCTGCAAGACAGAAAGAGGGTGGAATGGCTTTGTTGTGAATGCTCAAGTTTTTACCATTTTTGCATGTTCTTGCGAAGGAAACCCTTAGGAACCATCCCACGTCAGCTCGGAGAGAGCAAATAAAATAGCCCCGCTAACAGAGAAAGTTCTCAGAACGTTGACCACCATTCTTTACAAGTCCTCTCAAAGTTATTGATGACGTTCTTGCAGTAACATCACTGGAATGCTTTTGTAACACTATATATCATAAAGTTGGAGGTTAAAAAGTTAGAATAATGTTCATATACTGTAACCAAGCATTAATGTTAACGCAATGTCTAAAACACTGGGCGCTTTGAACATTCCTAAAATATTCGAAATAACATTTTAACTTTTTTGTTACTTGATGGAAATTTTAAGGAAACGTTCATGCAACCTTAAATTGTTATCTGGGAACTTGCCCACTTAAAATTCTTTCCCACACTCTCTGGTGGTAAAATGTCAGGACCGTTTTGCCTTTATGAAGTTTTAACACAGGGAGAGCGAGTAGCACCTAACGGGCGAGTTTGATTGACAGGCCATTGTCATTTTTGGACAGGAATCCCCATTGTCCCGCAGGCCTTCCAACACTGCTATAGGGATTAGTGTGCATTCATTACTGATCAGGGCTTGATGAATTACTCTCAGATCCTCTGTACCTTACAACAAAAGCTGTCATGCAAGCATTCAGCTCTCTAGACAAGCAGCTCAAAATCTACTGATACTTTTTCATTATCTCGTTCCCCTCCAAAGCCAGAGAGACACATACTAAGAGGGCAGCGAGTCAATATTCCAGCCTCAGTGTCGTGTTAAGAGTGACAGTTTATGAATATGTATAAACATGTATAAAGGATAAAGATCTCTCTCTTTATCTCTGTCTGTCTCTCTGTCTCTCTCAGCTGTTCAAATATTGGTGTGCTATTTATATTAGGTTAGTGGAAATATTTACCTTGGGCTGCTGGAGTAAAAGGAAATGAATGGGCATCATTTCAGCTTGTCAAATTAGCCTCTGTGTGTTACCTTCTGGTGTGTGTGTGTGTGTGTGTGTGTGTATGTGTGTGTGTGTGTAGGCGTTTTGTAATCGGAGAGCTGGCAGGCCCGTCTGTCATACGTGTCCTATCTTTACAGGGATGTCAACAAAAGCTACATTTAACACGCTGCTTTTGTGTCTCATTCTTGTTAGCAAAAGGTTTGTTGTTTTGTTCAGTTATGGCGTAATGGCAATCTTCAAAACGGCTAAATGTTTCTTAGCACTAGCATGTAAGCATTTGGCAAACCCTTTATGCAAATTTAATTATATGCTTTCAAGGTATTCATTTTTACAGTATGTGTTCCCTGAGAATCAAACCCGTGACCTTGGTGTCGCATGCGCAATCAGTTGATCTACAAAAACAAATCAAAAGGGAATCAAAATTTCACTCCTAAAACCCATAACAAGTCTATCTTTAAACCCACCGCCCCCCCAAACCATCTGTCACTTTTCACAATACAATCACTTCCCAATATATAAAAAGACGTCCTGCCCTGTATTTGTTTATCATTGAACATGCTGTTTTGCTCTGAAACACTGTAAAGATAAAATGGGTTACAACTAAATGAAAACAATACTTATAGTATCGCAATACCAAAGCAAGTGGCATTTGACAACAAATAATGCTAGAACTAGCTTCTAACTCAGAACTAACTTAGTTTTTCCAAACTATTTTTGCTATTAATAAAGTTTACACAAATGTGAGCCCAAGAGTAGTTCATCACTTTGACTACATACACATTTTTATAACATCTAACAATCCTTCTGGTCTTAAAAAACAATCCTTTAAATAAATCAATTGTATAATCTCAAACATTGCAGAATTATTTTTGTAAAATGTTTTGCTTGAAAGCTGTGCTCTTTCCATCTTCTTCAAAATACAGTGCCCTCCATAATGACTGGGACAGTAAAGAAAAAATATCTATTCTAATAAATCTAATAAATATTCATTCATATATTTCAAGTGTTCACATACTTTTGGGGCCACTGTATTTAGCATAATAATAAATAGTACAGAATATATTTCAGGACAGATGAAGGAAAAATTGGAATCTGGCTACAAATCTCAATCAGTACAAACTGATTAAACATCATACGCAATTTAGAATTTAATTAAGAGATTTCTGCAGTACAGAACACTGTTGTTCTTAATGATAATGGCTGCCTGAGATCAATATTTTCTCTTTTTATCAATAGAGTTCCCGCAGGGTGGAGAGATAGACAAAGAGTGAGCGAGAAACGAGAGACAGCGTAGGAAAGCAAGCAAGCATGTATTGATCTTCTGCTGGGAGAGATTGATAGAGCAATAAGGAGCTGAGGCGAGAAAGGAGAGATGGAGAGGGAGAGAGATGGAGTAAGGATAGAGAGACAGAGACAGAGTATATGTGTGAGGGGGAGAAAGGCTAAATGAAAGTGTGTGGAGACCATCTCAGACCAATCAACTCACACGGGCCTGTATTATAACCAGAGAGAGGATGACTGATGGGGTGACAGTCAGAGAGAGGGGCAGAGAAGAAGGGATGAAAGAACAGGTGATTTATTCTCCTGTAAGGGGTCTATGAGAAAGAAGGGTGATGATCTTGTCATAATATAGAGGAGAGGGATAGATGGATAGATACATATATACATCAAAACGAGAGACAGATTCAGAGCTGAAGCATTTATAATGTGCTCAGACAGTTAAGGTGACCTGTATCTTAATGACATTGTTGTTGTTAGCATCAGTTGTTAGCCTACCAAGGTTGTAAGAACATTTCCCTATTGTTTCCATTAAGTAGCAAAAAGTTACTTTGAAAGCACTAGGAACGTTCAAAACGTCATTGTACTAACATCATTGCTTGGTTATAGGAACGTTATTCAAACATTTTTCAACTACTTAGGAATAACATTTTTTATATATGTTACTGCAGCATGCTGTTACTGCAAGAACGTGGACTTGAGGACTTTTAGAGATTGTTAGCCAACATTCTGAAAACATTTGCTCTTAGCTAGGTAGCAACCTGCTAATATGCTACTCTATTGGAATCTATTGGAAGTTACGAGGTTCCATTTCAATAATAAGGATGCTGCCTACGTGGCCTATGTGTGCTGCTTACTAGTTTTTGGAACAGAAGACCCACACACTAATTTACACCAAAACAACTCGGATTCGCTCGCAGACAACACTGTAAGGCCAAGAAACAACCGTAAGCCATGTACAACCAAAAAAGGCACATATGGATTACCTATGCATATATCTGATGACATGCAGTCTCGTGTCTGATAAGTCTCCTCTCATGTTCAGTTTAATAAAGACATCTCCTCCGTTCTCTCTCTTGTCCTCCTGCTCTCCTCCTGCCTGTCCCCTCAGGTCAGGTGTAATTTACATTGAGCGATGTGTGTGCGTGGATGGACAGGGTCATTAAATAGAGGGCTCTAGAATGACATGATGCATAGCAGTGCTGGAACCGTTATGTTGTGAGGTGTCTGAAACGTGTGTGTGCGCACGAGTGTGTGTGCGCCCCATCACTCAGGTGCAGCTCTAATGGAAGGACCTACTCTGACAGGCGCTGACAGATCACCTATCCCATAATGCCGAGCTGCAACAGTCATTAGATAGCCCTTCTAATGTCTGACCTCCTTCAGTGCTCTTCCCATCATTCATTAGTAGAACGAAAGAAAGACAAAGAGAAAAAGGGTGAAAGAGAGAAAGATATGATGATAATGGGAGGGGAAGATGCACAAGACTGCGACAAGGGAACGTTCCCAGAACATCGGCTAATGTTCTCTAAAAGTTATCTTTTGCGTTTGTGCAGTAACGTTTGTAGATTATTTTTTAACATTATATATAATATCAAAAACTTTATTCTTCAGTTGTTTTTTAAAAAGTTATGGAAATAATATTTGAATCCAGTTTTTTTTAACCAAGCAATAATGTTCATAAAACATTTAAAAAACTGTTTCCGTTTTTTAAAAGCACTGTAAGCCTAAGTACGCAGCCCTGGACATTTTGAATATTCCAAGAAAATTGAAAATAACATTTTTAATGTTTTTGTTACTTAATGGAAACGTTAGGGAAATGTTCTTACAACCTAAAATTGTTAGCTGGGATATCTCTTTCCTTATCCAGATCTGATGCAAATCCTTATTACTTAAGTCTGCACACACTTAGCAGGATAGCAAACTGAAGTACCCTCCATATACCAGAACATCTCTGAAGCCTAGATGTCCAATTGTCCCTTCAGATACTAAGTGACATCATCATGTTCCCATTACGCTAAAGAAAACACAGACACCTGCAAATAAAAATGAACCCACATGTGTTTTAGGTCATTGTAGCAGAGGAACATGGCTGCCATCACTTCCCATTAGTCTTCAGGCAGATGAAATGCTGAAAGACATTAAGGTAATGTTACAGCCCAATAAAGTATTTAAAGACCCCCAGGGGCTCTCGCTCTCCCTCTCTCGGGGACTGAAGAACGGATGGGAAAAAAAGAGAAAGAGTAGAAAAAGTAAAAGAGAATTCACAGATGGCCTGTATCCGTTCAGTCTTTAAATGCTTTGTTTAAAGTTTGTTTTTAAACAATACTAAATAAAAACCCAACAAGACATTTTAACACAACAAGGAATAGTTTTAAACTGAAAATTTACCCAAAAATATATATATTATAAATATATTTATTTTTAAGAATGTTTAAGCTGCTGTTAGGTTAGTGGAACCGTAATTCTATGGCACTTTAATGGTGCTTTGTTTTTTTAAAAATCACCGCCAACTTTGATTGTATGGAAAACAGCAGCTTAGACATTTAGCAAATTGTAATTCTGTGTTCCAAGGAAGACAGAAAGACAAATGAGTTTGGAACAACATGAGGCCAAAAGCAAATTCCTGTTATTGACAAACCGGAAAACCAATGCATCGATTTGAACCTAGATTTGAGCTTGAAAAATTCTCGATGCGGCCACGTTTAAATGATGCATGTTCAACGATAATGATCAGATGCATTAGGAATGTGGTGGAGAGACTGGGCAGGAAATAGTCTGGCTGTATTGATTTCTCACAAGCCTTTTATTGCATTGCAGCAAATAGCTAATAGCCCTCGTTCCTGCTCTATGGTGAATTATTAAACAGAGTGTTTTGTTATGTGTCAGTAACAAAGTCATTGCAGATTTATTGTAGCTGATACCCGATGCTCTCGCGAAGTCGACCGGAGGAGTCGCACACACCAGCACTTCTCTGATCCGCTGTCAGTGCCAATCAGGTAAAGCAAAAACCAATCGCCTAAAGACTTCAGAGACAAAAATAAAGCTAATGCGATGTGGCGAAACAGCGAGGAAATCTATGGCCTTTACTGGAAGTAATGGGCTAAAGATGGAGGAGCTGGTTCAGTCACAGGTGGGAAGAGAATAATCTCGCACATAATTTCCTGTGGTGCGACATTCAACTAAAACAGAGAGAGAAAGAGAGAGCGCAGGATATTAAAACTAGAGAGAGATTACTGTAGAAACAATGAGTTAGAAGGTGATAAAGCACTTGGCAATGACCTAATGTGAACAGCAGAGATGGAGAGAGAACGAGAGGAAGGGAGGATAAAAAGCAAAGCGAGAGAGCGAGAGAGAGAGGCAGAGAAGTAGAGGAGTTAGTTAAGGTTCAGGAGGGCTGCAGTAGGCCTATCATTACCATACATCAAGACAATAAATGAGGCTTTCAGCGGGCCGTAATAAGAGTTTGATAAATCATCAGGCGAGAATTAACTAGACGTCAAAACAATGTGCAGGGCCCTGATGGATGGGAAGGGTGGGGGCCAGGACACACATTAGTCAGGCTGGCCACTGACACACACGCACACACACACACTGTGATGGTGGGGGCCTGCACGCACATTAGTCAGGCTAGTCAGTGGCACACACACACATACACACGGGAAAGGGGAGGAGAGATAGAGGGAGCCAACAAGGTCACAAGAAAGTGTGTGTATGTGTGTGTGTGTGTGTAGAAGAAGAAGAAGGTCAGAGGGGAGATTTTGATCAAAGACAGAGGAGTGTATGTGTGCATTCTTTACAGCCAGTAATGATGGAAATGGTTATGGATATGAGGTTTTTGTAACAAAGGTTAAGGGAATAATTCTTTCACTAATTACTCATTTTATACTCGAAGTCTTCAGAAGGGAAACTTTTAGATGGGGAACATTCCACTTTTCTTTGAGAGTCGTACCCACCACGCATTCAGATTTTAAAAATGCTCATCGTTGCCATGAGTTCACAGGTCATAATCACAGCTTGTGTGTCCCGACCGATCACCAGCACACATTTTAAATGTGTCTTACCTGACACACCCATTTTTCAAGTTTTGAAGTAGGTTTGTTTGATACAGGAGAAATGTGTTCTGTTTAGAAAAGTGAAATATATTACTTTACTATATTATATTTTGCAGCTTAATAGCCAAGGTTACTATTAATCGATGTTGTGTGAAAATAAACAGCATGAAGATTTTTCTAAATTTCCATAAAAGTTTGGAACAACATGAGAGTAGATAATTACCTCAGTTTTTGGGTTAACTATTAACAAAAGGACGAAACCAGAGAAAAGAGGGTCAAAAGTCAAATTTAAGAGAGAGAGCAGAGAGACCAAGCTGTTGGGGGACACAGATCCAAACATAACAACGCAAAGCAAACAGTTTGACCAAATGAACACAGTTTCTAATCTTGAAGTAATCTAATACGTTCCATTTTAAACTCAAATGGAATGACAGAGCCAAATGAAGGCATTCATTCCTTTTACGAGCAACGTACAACCAAAGAGAGAAACGAAGGGGGTGAAAGAACATAGAATGAGGGCAGAAAAGAAGACTGGAGATAAATGGAGGGACAGAAAGCAGGAAAAGTGACAGGGAAGGAGATAACCCTGCAGACCAGTGTGTGTGTGTGTGTGTGTGTGTGTGTTCTTATGATGAGCAGCATAAGTAGGGCTACAGTGTGAGGCATTGGGGGCCTGGTGTCACAGTCCCTGTGTCTTATTCCCCCCTTTTCCAGCCCACCGCGGAGAGATTTAATTGCGTGGCGTTGACCTTTCCATGGTCGCCTTGACAACCCTGTGGGCAGCAGGGAGAGGTGACGGCTGCCCGATTACTTCTGACAGGGTGAGCAGGCACTAACGATGACGAGGAAGATGAGGACGAAGAGTGGATAATTAGAGCTCGTAGTCAGCATCGGCTAGTCGGTACTGCCAAGCTCCAAGGACTCCTGTGTCAAGTCCACTCAGCCTTCGGGAACGTGAGCGAATGTGTGTGTGTATGAACCTGTCAGGCCAGAGAGCAGAGGGCTAAGCTAATGCGACAGTTCGATTGAACAGCACGAGGCACAATTACTACGCAACACTCAGAGGATAATAATGTCTCGCAGTGACGTGCACACATGAGCGCGCCGTCCAGTTAACCTGATGTAATATCTCTCTCGGGGCCGCTGAACGTGATTTGTCCTGCAGCCACCGTTAGTGGCTGAGGGTTACAGTGATGTCACCGCTGGGCTGCCATTAGCCTCTGCTTGTGGCTCTGCTGCTAGCTTAGCATGTTATATTAGCATGCGCACTATAACGTGACCGTAGTTTCAGCCAAAATACTATACTTGCTATGCGTCACTACAATGCAGACTTGATACTTACATATAATCCAACAATGTCATAAAAAATTAACAAAATGGCTAAAGGATTCTAACACTGTTTGAATTTTTTATGTTAACATTTATTGTAGTTTTATGTTAACCTTTATTGTAGTTCTTAAATAGATACAAGAATAATTATACAATAATAAAAAGAACCATATAGAGTCATGGTTATACTGCATCTTTTATTTGTTTTTTTATGAATCTGGAAATCATTCAGTATCCTAGTATCCATCAAAAGTATCATGGTACCACTACAGCACTGTTTGTAAAGGTGGTGTTTTTGTAATTACTTTGGTTACCATGGTGCTTTTTTGTTACCATGGTAAATTTCACTACAGGTACTGCTAAAAATAAGAACTACAACCAACCTGTATGACACTGTAAGTTACACCAAAGACAGTTAACATACAGAGTACAAATGCTACCAATGAAACAAACAAACAAAAAAAATTATGTATAAAATACCTAATTCTTCCAGCTTGATGAGAGACCTTCAGTTCAGGCTTTGAGGAGGACATTTCAAAATGGCTGCTGTGTGTGATTACATGGGAATGAGTGATGGCAAGAGAACTAATAGAAGCCATCTGTCCCAGTAATGAACACACTCGTCTCAACGAGCTGTTTTTAATTAAGGCCCACTGCATTAGCCGTGATATGTTGCTTATCTGCAGTCTCCGTCATTATGCAAATATAATAAAGATCATCAAGCAGCATAGAAATTAATAACAGAAGTGGCTGCCAAGTTTTGCTTAATGGATCTAGCAGAGCTTTTGTATTGCCTTGCCACGCTTGTGTCAGTGCTGTGGTTTATGTTAAAGGTGGTTTTAAGGTCAGACTTTCTGGATAAAAGATGATTCAAAAGATGACGAACATGTATTCATTTAGCAGGCGCTTTATCCAGTGCAACTTGGTGTAGTTACATGCATTAAATGTATGAATTATAGGTATGTGTGGTATATATCAGTATGTCTTGGAATTGCTAGTCACTAGCAAGCTGCTTAAGCACAGACATCTTGTCCAAGCAACTACATTAACCAAGACCAAGTTGGTCATCCAGTTTCAACAAGTTTGGCAGGTGATTTGTATGACTTTGCTGGTTCACTAGTTGCACCAGCGCCAAACCGGCATAAACATGTTGATTGCTTGTTTTTCAGCATGCAAAACTGGCATACTGATGTCAAGAATGGCATATTGATGTCACCTACAAGAAAGTTAATAGTTAATAGTTTCAAACCGTTACTGTAGACATGACTTAGCAGTTAGTGCATGTCAGACATGTAGATGGGTCCCAGCTAACAACATTTCCCTAACATTTCCATTAAGTAATAAAAATGCTAGTTCTAGGAACATTCAAAACTGACAGTCATTAAGTCAATAACATTATTGCTTGGTTATAAGAATTATTCAAACATTTCTTCATTCTGGAACGTTTTTAAAACATTCCACTAACTACTTATGTATAATGTTTTTGATATACAGTAAATATATTGAGAACGTTCTACTAACGTTACTGCAAGAACTTTTTTGATAACTTTAAGAGAACTTTTAGAGATCAATAGCCAGCGTTCTGAGAATGTTTCCTGTTAACTGAGGTGCTGCTTACACAAGTGATGTGCCAACCTTACATATTTGTCTCGCTCCTCTTCTTTGTCTTCCTCCATAATCTTTGTATTGTCCTTAGAAATAAAATCGAAATAGCCTAAAAATAACACAGACAGAATGTCACGTGCATCTTGTAGTGACTAGAGCTAAACATTTTATCAGTATTTGTGTTGCGTTGGGAATTGATCCCATGACCATGGCATTGCTCAACCAGCTGAGCTACAGGAAGCCCACTGAACAGAAAGAAACTAGAGTTGAGGGGCTACAAGCCGTTCTAACAATGCAATGCTTGATAAAAAAGTCTCACAGTCATAAAAGCATAACATTTTGCCCATACAACCAATCGATAAACGTATATTAATCCATCTGAAATCATTTCAGTGTGGTTCAGAGTTTGTATCGTTCCGATCGAGCTGAGAAAAGAGCAGGGAACTGAAAACCAGAGAAAGTTCAGAGCTGGAAGGAAAACTTGCCCTCAAGCTCAAAAGCGACTTAACACCGCTGAAAGACCTGACAGCACTGTGTAACTCAATATGCTTCCATGAGTAAATGGAAAAGACGTAGAAATGCAAGAAATACCGCAATACTTCCCAGAGAAAAAGACGATTCATCCACATCTTTCTGTTTCTCTGCTGTGAGACAGTTGTTGTGTAACACTTTGTACTTTTCATGTACGGTATATATTATTGACTTTATGTGTGTGCAGCACACTGTAGTTAGCCTTAAAGATGTGTGTGTGTGTGTGTGTGGGAGGGGGTGGCCGCCCCTCGCTGACCCCGTGGTCATTAATCTCTCTCCTTGTCAGGGTAATGGATGATGATGGACAAGCCAGTGTTTGCTACGTATCACTGCACACATACTCTAAAAAACACTCTTGGTGCCCCACTGACAGCTACACACACACACACACCCTCAGTCAGTCAGTGGTTGACAGTGTCTAAAGCAATCAGTCAGTGGGTTGCTGCTAAATCTGCACTCTGTGTGTGTGTTTGTGGAAATGTGGTGTTGAGGTGATGTGTTAGCAGTAAGCTCATTCTGTGATACAGCATGGCCATTGTATGAAGCCCAGCTAACTCGGTGTGGCAAAGGTATTGCCCATGCGTCAGCCACCCCCTCTGGTGTCAGAGTGGAGAACTTCAGCCAGCGTCCACTCAGTTTGTCTGTGTGTGTATGTTTGTAACGTGTGCATTTGATATGTGTATTAATACAAACCGTGTGTGCATGGACACATAAACAAGCATTATATACAAATGATGCTAGTGTTGGTTTTGGGTGTGTGCGGGGTGTAACCCTCCGTTTCTCTCTAGAATTTCCTGTCACCTTGTTTGTACCATCAAGAAAGCCCCAAAAGTGGTAAAAGGCCCAAAAATAAAATAAAAAACATCTGTAGTGTGTATCTAAGGTGTCGCAGGGAGGTCAGAAACACAACATGCTCACTCAAATCCTGCTTCCCTCTATTTCTCTCTCTCTCTCTTTCTGTCCAGCCAGTACTGTTCCAGCACATTTCAAAGCAATTACTCTATGTTGATTTAGCTGTCATTGGGGGCATGTGTTTCAACATGATTTATAGACTCGCTCTCCGTGCCAGTCGACTTGCCATAAATTGCACAATATTCAGAAAGGGCTCATTTGCTTAGCGTTACATTAGTGGGGCCGATGATTGCTGCACAAAGTCATGTAAATGAGTTCTGAGAGGCCCCATCACTCATGATGTCATGTAGCCAATCCTATTATTATTTATTAGCATAATTGCCCTGTGTTTCCCCAGGCCATGTAGCAGTTCTGATGTATTCAGTGACAGCTCCACTCAGTGTGACAAGTACAGATAGATAGAAAAAAGAACGCAGAGAAAAATCTGCACCTCTGAACGATATCCCAGCTAACAGTTTTAGATTGTAGGAACGATTTCCCAACGTTTCCAGTGACAAAAATGTTGTTTTGAATATTCTTTAAATACCATTTAAAATGTCCAGTTTTTTAGATGTTGCATTAACGTTGATGCTTTGTTATAAAAAAAACATTTTTAAAGTCTGTAATGTTTTCAAAACATGCCACTAACTTCTTACGAATAACGTTATTGATATGCAATACATAATGTTAAAAAACGTTCTTCTAATGTTACTACAAGTACATTTTGCTTGGAGAGAACTTTTAGAGATGTTACTCAACGTTCTGAGAATGTTCCCTGTAAACTGGGATTATGTTTCTGGATGTGTTTTAACTCTTGCGTGAATATGTTCAGAATAGAATACTACCACAATCTTGCACTGTTTTCTTAGTATACTTTGCCCAGTATGTTATTTTTCTAATGGCATAGAATACGTGGATGTCCAGATGCCAAAATGTAGGACAGAGCTTTACTGCAACCACAATGCTTTCTGTGTGTATCCGAACTTATCCCTCTATACATCAGAACCTCTATACAAAACCAAAGATTTCTCACACCAAACTCTAATCTGCAGCCATAGATGGTGTCCCTCAGTAAATGAAGATACAGCTCTGAATACTCACACTGGATGAACTCAGACTGGATAATCTGTGTAACACACCTCACACTTCACATTTCACATGTACACAACAGACACACACGGCCTATCAGTCACAAGCACTCACAGTTAGATACGCAGGTCGTGGTTATCTGTGAGAGGAAGGAGCCAGAGTCTGAGTGTTATCAGCTGATGAACAGCACAAGCCTGATACCATCACTGGATTCTCAGACAGACACAATACACATTTACTCTCATTGTTTATAGACACTCAGACTCGTACACTTTGATGTCGGTGTCAAATTGAACCTATTTTAATGACTCTGAGTAACTTAGTTTATACTATAGCAACACTGAAGCTATCAGTCATTTTAAAGAACATGTATGAACAACAAAAATGTTTGTTTAGAATTGTGCAATTGTGTTGCTGAGCAGGTTTAACATTATACTGAACCGTGTATACAGTTTGTTGCAAGAACGTTTCCCTAACATTTCTATAAAGTAAAAAAAATTTAAACATTGTATTAACATCATTGCTTGGTTATAAGAACGTTATTCAGAATATTTTTAAATTCTGTATTGTTTTCAAAACATTCCACCTTCCAATTTAAGAATAACGTTTTTGATATATGGTATATAACGTTAAAAATGTTCTATTAACGTTAGTGCAAGAACTTTTATGATAACTTGTTAGCTTGGACATAGTTTTCATTTCGTCTATAATTTAGTCCAGTTGAATAGCACAAAAAAGTGATGCTGTATAAACTTAAAACATCTTATTGTCAGTTTCATTTATGCTACAGTGTACAGTTCAGTGCAGTAAGACTGTACAGTAATTTTCAGTCTGTGTGCTGTGATGCAATGCAGATTAAACATTGATTAAATGCTGTTAGTCAGACAGATGATTGAGAGAACAGTGACCTCAACCACCTCACACAACAAATCCATCTATGATTTACATCAACAAAAAAATTACAAATCATATGGCGGCACTGTGACTAAACCAGCATTCATGAAATTCAATCCTTCTAGCGAAACAACACTAACATCCAAACACCTCGCAAAAACAAGTCCCTATCGTAGACTGAGCTGGACATGTCATAACGTTGCTACCAGCAAGTGCGACTGTCAAACACGTCAATCGTCTGAGCCATAACAAAACTCCATGGGGTCTTTCATGTCTAACCTGCATGTGTTTAGCTTCCCTGCATTCTGTGATTGGCACGGGGCCTCTTTCCTTTCCGCCAACAACTCGTGACCTCATCTGATCGCTCAGGTTTTACCTTAGAGCGAAGAAGGTTATCAGCAGTGAGCAGCGGAGGGGAGACAGAATGCTGGAGAGAAATTGGGGGAGATAAACATGGAGAGTCTGGACGACAAGCTAAGATGTGATGTCACTGCATGCTGCTTACAAAAGTCTGAAACAAAAGGTGAAACGGAAATGCCAGCATCAAGAGAAGGACTAATGCCAGATTCGTCCAGTGTACCTCAAGGTGCATAAGTATCAGAAAAGACTTTCCTGTGGGATACAGAGTGTGACAAATCACGCCGGGCTCACACCGGCAACTTATAAAAAACGAAAAGATGCCTCTGTGACATCACCATACACATTATTCTGTTATAGATCATCACAAAAAAGAACAAGGGCACATTCATTTTAGCTCCCTTGTTTTCTCCTTCATCTTTCCCATCTCTCGCTCTGTGGCTGATCCATTTTTCCTGTTTTCCGCTCAGCCCCCTCTTCCCAGCTTCGCTCCCACTGGAGGTTTTGTTTTTTAAGGGATGAATTATTGAGTTAAACAGGGGCGATTAATCAGGGTGTAATGGGGCTACAGGGAGGAGCGGGCGGACCATGCATCACTACAAGAGATGAGCCCTGTCACAGCACACATCCAGCACTCCTCAATCACCCCCACATTAACACCAGAGAGAGAGAGAGAGAAGAGGGATGGGACACAGGGAGATTAAGAGCGAGGGAAGAGAAAGAGAGAGATTAAGAGAGGGAGTGAGTGGAGAGACAGTGGGGAGAGATAAATTGTGATGTAGGATGAAGGGGGGGTTGTAAGGCATGGAGACAGAGAAACAGATGAGAGACCACGGAAAGGAAAGAAAGATTGATAGCGAAGAAAAAAAGGGGAGAAAGACAGATTTGGGTGGAGACATGGGCTCATGGTAAACGAAGCAGAGACAGCTAATTCAGAAAGTGTGGAAGAGAGAGAGAGAGAGACAGACAGAAGGAGATAAAAGGCAGACTCTGGCAGCTGCTGCGGTGCTGAGCTGTGTGTTTGATCTCTTCTGGTGGTAGATGTACACAAGCTACACACACACACACTAAGACCGAGACGTATTATGTCTCATGCATTAGATCACACACACATTCACTCATCACAACATACCACATGTCTGAAATCACATGTACACACACCAACTATAAAGCTTTCCAGTTGTGCAATATAACCATTATTTCCATTATACATAGATTATCTTTCAGCTAAGAAGACCAAGCTGACTAGACGTGCACTGTATATACAGAGAATGACTGTTATTGCTTAGAGGTTGTTCTTTCATAGCCCAGGAGATCTAATGAAGTTCTAGTCGTTACTTTGTAGTATCAACTTTTCAGATGTTTCTCTTAAAATTCCTTTGGAGAAAAAAGACAGTCGAGATGATGCCTGAGTCAGTTGTTCAGACTGAGAGTAGCTTAGATTACATGATCCTGGGAGAAAATGATGAAAATGTTGAGTTGATAATGAAATCTCTTACATTTAACTAAAAACTTTGTGCTAGTTGTAGTTGAGATCTTATCTCATGTGCGTTCCATTTAATCTCATTGTTGAGTCAGTTACCCTAACGTTTCGGTTAGTAAGAAAAAGGTTTATTTTCAAAATGTTATTTCTTGGTTTTAAGAACGTTATTCAAACATTTTTTAATTCTGTAACTTTTTTAAATGCTCCACTAACAACTTAAGAATAATGTTTTTGATATACATGATATAAAACATTAAAAAGTTACTACTGCTAGCTACTACTACTACTAACGTTACTGCAAGAATGTTTTGGATAGCTTTGAGAAAACGTTGTTATCCAATGTTCTGAGAACGTTCCTTGTTAGCTGGGATAGGAGCTGTATTTGTTACCAGTTTTACCTACAAAGAAAGTATCTGCATGGAGGCGAGTGGACTTACTTGCCTTAAAGGGACTTTGGTTTGGACTTCTTACAGATTATATTACATGAGTTTTCTCTCAGAGACAGCTGCCAGTCACTTTCATCAGCCCACTCCACATCCTCAGCTGTACTCTACAGTCATAATCCCCAACCAGACTCAGGCCTGTCACAGAGGTAAAGATAAGTTTGATAGGCTGCCAGTAAGAGACGGTCTCCTCCGCGCCCTCCCCCTTTCAAGGCCTTCAAACCAAAACTGTCAATCAAAAAGTCTCATCAGCACGCAAAAAAAGAAAGCCCTCTCCCCACTCAAAAAGTTCAAAGCGGGAAATCGTACAGGCTTTACGGAGACGTTAATAGCTGAAACACTGACACGCTCTCCAAAGACATTCAGACGTGGTTTAAAAGCCACGCCAACAAGTGAGGACTCATCTTAGAGTGTCAGAAAGACAATCATGCGCTCTAAAGCTCTTCATTAGTTAAAGAGAAAACCCCTGCGTCTTACTCGGCACTGTTATGGCCACGGGCTACAGCCTAATCTCAGCCCTCCGCTGACAAAAAGAGACACATTTTTCACGGTATGCAACGGAGTGATCCCTGGTGATGTCTCTTTCACTCTCTCTCTTTCTCTCCGTCTATCACTTTAGCTCTTGTCTTTACCTCCCTCTCTTTGTGTCTGTCAGGCTGCTGTGAGTAAGGGAGTGTTTGTGATGGGTGATGTCTGTGTTGACTGCTTGCTCTCTCTCTCTTTCTCTCTCTCTGCAGTTAGATGTCTCTGCTTTCAGCAAATCTTTTTATTCTGATATCATTCTGTCCTCACTCTGTGGTTTCAGAGGTTTGGGAGTATGTGTGTTTGGATAAAACATACACACACAAATGTTTTTTCTTTACTGTCTTACTGAGGTCATTCCATAGACCTCCATTGATTTTATATCAGGCCAATGATATTTTCTGTCCTCAACCCCAACTCTACCCTAAACTTAACCCTCACAAAAATATGTGCATGGAATTGGATTAAAAGGAAAACATGATTTGGCCGATTATAAGCCTTTTTATTCAGTAACAACCAGTAAAATGTCCACACAAGTTGGTTGGCCCTCACAAATATAGCTAAACCTACACAAACACACACACACAGTCCTTTAAGAGTTCTTACATTACACTCTCTCATTCATCACACACACACAAGGGCCAATCTGGCTTTGGCAAATAAATAGAAGTTACACCAGTGGACAGTAACTTTATTACAAACGGAAACATTAGATTTAAGTCAAGATGTAATGTATGATAGACTGAGCTTAACCGATTCAAAAGAAAAGCCATAGAATTGTTGTAAAAAACAATAACTTTAATGGCAGTTATAAATAAAAATACTATATATTTGATAAATATATTCACAGTTTGTTGTTTGTCATGAAATGTCTAGTATTATTTATTTTGTCTTATATTTGTCCTCACTGAGGTCTGTTCTAGAACTGCTGTTGATTGAATGACTTTTGCATTGGCCACAGATAGAGACATAAACACACTCTCCAAATACTCTCACATCAACACTGACCTCAGACCAGCTGCCCTTCTTCATCCAATCAGACGCTCCTAAACAAACACAATGACAACTCATGTCTAACCATGTCACTCACATTGACAGCTCTAATGAAAAGACGGTCAGCAGTTGCTCTGTTAAAACAAACAGACACAAAAATCAACCGAGATCTGTATAATGTATCAGCTGTGTTTCATATTTTTTATCTGCTTAGGAAAAATAGTAATAAAAGAAATAATCAAGGGGACAAATATGTGAGATTACTGAGAGAAAAACAAATCAAAGCAAACTAATCTCCATTTGCTCTCCATTTAATCTCAACTGAGACATTAAAACAAAATCCTGCTGGTGATTTCTTTCCCACAGGTATAAACACCATCATCCTTTTCTCGCTTTTCTCACCCACACGTACATGGAGTCTCAAACTCACTTTAACTTGTTAGCCTACAGTACCTCACCTCAAACACACACACACACACACACACACACACACACACAGCTATCTCCATCTGCCATCATGCCGCCCACTGGCACGCATGAACACACAGCCTTCCTCCATCAAACACACATGTATACACACACAACACTGATCGCACTGATACCAGTTTGATTGACTGCAGGGTGCTGTGGCATCCAGTTGGTCATGTGATCCACATCAGGTGCCAGCATATGGACCTGAACACACACACACATACACATTCCCATGCCTTGCTTTTCCTCTCTAGACTCTCAGTAATTTCAATGGTCAGTCGACTAAAATAGCAGATGTGATCTTCATCAAATCACAAAGGATTTCAAAGACATTTTTAAAGAAAACACAAGCTGTGTGAGACAGTGAGAGCAGTGTGTGTGTGTGTGTGAGTGGGCTTCCAGCAGGATGTGGGCACCCCTCCCATTCCTCCTGGCAGTCAGTGTGTGTAAGTGTGCGTCTGCATGTGTGTGTGTGTAATGTCAAGTGACATGTGTAAGCGGGTGCTGTCAGAGCCAGGAACATCAGTCTGAGTGGCAGTCTCTCTGAGGAACAGGGACAGCCGCACGGCCGCCACAAGAAACACTCCCACACAACCCGTTACTTCTGTGGAAACCACCAGACATTAGTAGAAGATTACAAGCTTGTGTTAACTGTAAGGCAGGTTGTAAATGAAGTTAAGCTGGACACTGTCTGAGAAAGTCGTCCTTCGCAGGCGTGTCTGAGTTCAGTGTTTGCAGCGCTTCCTGTCTGCTAAGATGCCTTCATCTGCTTGCTTTCTGAAGTCAGAGTAGATTCGTCCTTTGCTGACTATGATATCCCACAGTTCTGTATGTGCTGCTTGGCTGATGGTGGAAAGAATACGAATGTTGTCAGAAATAAGATGAATTGAACAATCCTTTGTTTTTAAAACAGCCAATAGGCTTTAGTGTAGTACCATGATTCAAACACTTGCTATTGCTAGACAAAGGCGGGTGATATTAAGAAGAAAATTCTCATTCTAGATTGGAAAAACTGAAAAATTGTAGTGCAAGATGAGTGTCTGTTTTTGTTCTTTTTACAGGAGTAATGAGATTTAAAGTTTAATTAAAATAGACATGACATAGTGGTTCTTTGATAGTACTGAAATCAGTTTATTTAGTTACCTTCATCTAAAACAAAGTCATGGACYGACTAAGTTGCAGGACAGGAAGGAATTTTTCATAGTTTTTTGGGACACGACCATAACACAGCTAACAGGAAATGTTCTTCAAATGTTGGCTAATGTTTTCTAATGACATTTTGAACATTCCTAGAATTCAAAATAACATTTTTAACATTTTTGTTACTTAATGAAAACATTAGGGAAATGTTCTTACAACCCTAAACTGTTAGCTGGGAAGCTTCCTCCAGCTTGCCTCTGTCATATTTTGGCACCTCTTTCTACTTTCATTTCTTCTCTATCACCCCTTTCTTTCTCTCTTCCTATACAGCCATAAAACTGTCAGCAGACCCTCTCTTGTGGTGTCGGAGGGGAGAGCTCAGCCACCAAAGGCCTGTCAGAGAAAATGCTTTTATTTGGCTCCATTTGCACATCTCATTTTCCACAGCAAAAGTACATAAACACATGCGTCACAGAGCTGAGCTGGTCTGACAAGAGATTCAGAGCCTCTAATTTTGTCTTGCCTTTTCTGACAAGGTGACAATGACAGGACGCGAGTTTTGATCAGTGCGTTAGGGTGGAGAACAGAGAGAACAGATTTAGCAGGACACGTTATTCTGTCTCCTTATCTATGGGAATTCTGGGATAGCCCTGGGCAGCCCTTGACCTACATAGGTGGACCCTGACTGAGAGTCCATGTCTTTGGTGGTGTATTGGGACAGGTGTGTGTGTGTGTGTGTGTGTGTGTGTGAGAGAGAGAGCGAGAGAGAGAGAGAAAGGTAAATGGGTCAGGCTCAAAGGCAGACAGCCTCTGTCCTCTCTCTGGCTTTCATTTCTCTGTAGTGATGACAGGTGACTGACTGCTTGACACACCTGTCGGAGCTTAGCTTTCCTCGTGCTGACAGATACAGACATATCTCTCTCTCTGCCTCTCCTGCTGTCTTCCCTTCATGATCCCTGTTGTCTCCTGCTCTTGAGAAATGGGACTAACAGAACGTCCATGTATTAAAGAAAACCAGAAGCTAGACTAGATCTGTCTCTGCGGGACTTATGAAGAAACTCTATCCCTCTTATCGGGGCTGTTTTGTAAAAAAAAAAAAAAATCACTCCTGTTTGAGGGTGTTGGACATAAATGAAAAAGAAAAACTCTGTTGTTTT
>JAZGTK010001901.1:0-10000 GCA_036877625.1 Ambastaia sidthimunki | reverse complement strand
AACTTTACATGGATGCATATAATCGGGGTGTCAAAATAACAAACCTCTCCAACTTTTTACAACGTAAAAAACCTCTCAGAGAACAGAAGCAGTGACATTAAATAATTATTCTGGTAAATTTACATGAGATGAGAAAAGACAGTTGCTCATGACTTCTGATTTAAGGGAACAGTAAAGATAAGAAAGAAAATAAGGATCATCAATGAAAGTAATTTGGGCATGCGAGCAAATCTGGAGCATGTATCTGCAATCCAGGAATATCTCGCATTACTTCACCTTTCCATATTACCTCTAGTAACAATGCAAATACTGACAATACAATCACCGTTTCGATACAGAAAGGTGGAAGGATGCAAGATCTCACTTCATTTTTGTTGTCTTTGGCTTGTCAAATTGACAGTGAGAATACTGAGGAAATGGAGGAAAAGGTACATTGAAATCACATCCCAGTTACAACAATCCTGGATTTTATGTTTACAAGAGATTGTAACAAGAACAGAGCTCAGAATGTTCATGCAACATTACAGATGCTCAACAAACCCTGAATTTACAAGATTTAAAGAGACAAGTCACAACCTTTATGCAGAATTACAAAAATCTTTACAGAGATGCTACAGTGCTTCTGTGATTAACCTTCTGTGCAGTCACACCTTCAGCCGATTCAAGCAACATGATTTTGTAAAAACATGAAATGAAGATCTAAAATTGAGCTAAACAATTAGGTATTACAAAACAAATATTCTCACATTTAAATGGAACAAAAAGGAAGCATGTGTTTTCTGCACCTCTGTGTTAATACAATTCGCTAAAAGCTTTAGTAGTTGTCCAAAACTTTATCCGTAACTTTACGTTCCTGAAACCTCAGGTATATTTCAAGGCCACGGGGGAATATCATCTATATATGCAGAATGTCTTTTATCACTAGATGTTATGAGATAAAATTTATTTTATATTCGATTAACACGCATCTCAATTCCTGAAACCTTTCTTGTAAAAATAAACAGAAAGCATAGTTGTATTGACAGAAGGAAAATAAAAGACAATGTCTTGAAGAAAACAGATTCGCAAGAAAACGCCACACAAAGAGTGCAGCGTGTAAGACTTCAATCTTTCTACTCACTCTGAGGTGTGAGCCAAGTTGAGCCTGCAGAACACATTGAAAAGACATTTAATCGGTTTCAAAATTAAAGTCCCCGAAATTTAATACTTTAAAAAACAAAATGACCAAAAAAAATGTCCTGGGGCCTAAAAATAAAAAGACAAGACAGGATTCCTTTCAGATTAATGGTCTGAGTATAATGTACAATGGGCCGAATGCAGCCCTTTCAACAACCCCTGAAACTGGTTTAATGGTGAGTCCCATTGGGCAGATGCCACACTTAAGTGGGGTTTAATGATTGGACTGAGGGATTAATCAGCCACACTGTACTTAATTATATCCCTGCTGATTCCAGGCCTGGCCGTAGACACCGTAAGTGGGCATCTGCCAGCCGTTGGGCACGTACTGGCCCATCTGCTGCCCATTGCCGTATGACTGACCCCACTGTCCGTAAGGCTGGGCCGCATAGGTGGGTTTATTCTGCAGTAAATAGGAGAACAAACTGGGTTACAAACAGGATGTTAAAAAACTGAAGAAATGCGTTTGCGAGACGTGCCACTTAAGGTAAAGTGATACCTGGGGCATCTGCATCTGTTGCATGGATCTCACATCCGCTGTTTCTTTGCCCCAGTAACATTTCACAATGTGGCCCTCGATGCAGGTCCCGTTGACGGACACAATAGCGTGAGCTGCACCCTCGTGAGAGTCGAACCTGGAACAGATGACAAAGAAGCAACATGCAAATTTTCAATATGGCCGCCACATCGATAAATGAGTCAGACAAAAATAGCGTAACATACCTCACAAATGAGTAGCCTTTCTCTGGAAATACCCTGACCTCCATGATCTGCCCAAATGGGGAGAAGGTCTGTCTCATCAGCTGATCTACAGAAAAGGAGAAAAACTAAGCTTCACAAATCTTTCCAATAGCATTTTTTGCTGCTTTGAATGACAGAAGATCCTTCATCTAATGACAGCATTTATTTATTTCATGCTGTGAAAGCTAAAAGCATGAGACATTTTTACTAACCTGAAAGACCAGATGCAATTCCACCACAATACACAGTGCAGTTACTGGGACTCGACTGGTTCAGAACCTCCTCATAGGACAAGTGTTTATTGCTGGCTGCTTAAGACCAAACCAAACATTTTAGACCGAATATTAGTACTGGTGCTAAATCCAAGCATTCTGCATAGATTAAAGCACTTTACAATGGTGCCATTTAGTTTCCTAAAAAGCTTGTCAATATGTAAGAAATGTGTTTAGAAGATATACCCAATAATTCATTTTAAATTGATTTCAAAGCTCATTTACATCTCTTTAAATGAGATTTACAAGATAATTTAAGATAGAAACTATAACAAGAATGACATTGAACAAATCAATTGCAGTTAATGAAAAACACCTTCATTGTTTGATTTGGGAGCTGATGGTTTCCTCGTGGCCCAGTTTGTTCTAATCTGTCTGCCTCCCAACCACTGGCCGTTCATTTGCTGAATAGCGCTCTCCGCATCCTATCAAAGTGATCATGAAAAAGTGCCCATTTAAAAAAGTACATTTATATTATGCTGTTGCAGCAGTATAACTGTTGTTGTGGCACTTTATCTGGGCATGTTTTTCATCAAGCAATATGCAACTCTTACCCATTTATTTATGAACGAGATGAAACCGTATCCTTTAGATTTGCCTGTGGCCAGATCCTTCACCACACGAGCGTCACTGTACCAAAGACATGAACTCCAAATGTTACAACGGCAAAATACGGCTGCAGTGAGTTTTAAATAACGCATGACGTACGCATGCCACTTACGATATCTTTCCGAACGGAGCAAAAGCCGCCCTGACGTCATCTGTCGAGATTTCTGGACTCAGATCGCCGACAAAGACGTGGAAATGATCTACAATAATCATTGAACAAGGACATTAATAATTGAACATTAAAAGCATCTTATAAACCACACGGCATAAGAAATAATCCATGTTAGCTTTTGACCCCACAGGCCCTTTAAAGAAATCCAAAAATAAAATTGTTCCATCATTTACCTACTTTTAAGTCATTCCAAACCTGAATCTGCTTCTGAAGAACACAAAGAGGTTTTGAAGTACGCTGGTAACCAGGCAACACTGACTTCCATTATATAAACACAAAACCACTCGGACTGACAAAATATCTTCATGTGTTCCACAGAAGAAAACAAAATTATAGGTTTGGAATGACATAAGTGATGGAAAACATAATTTTGGGGTCTCTTTAATACTAATATGCACACACACATCCATCTACAACAGCGGTGTTAAACAAAAATAAAACCCATAAACAACATCAAAGAATACACTTCTTAGGAGGACACTTACTGCTTGTGTCTTTTTTCTGACTGCTTGGCATCGAGGCCCAGTTAACTTTCATATCCTGTGAGAAAGAGCAGAGCAGAGACACATAGGGTGAGAAAAACACCTTAATAAAACAGCCGCCTGCATCTTACGTATCCGTATTATGACACGCCTCCAAACGCAGAAGCAATAATCTGACAAACAAAAATAAAAAACGGCGATCACTCAAGTTCAAAAAAAAGGTGACTATTAAAAAAAAAAAAAAAAAAACGAGATTCCGGAATTTTTCTACATAGTAAAGAAGTCTAAATAGCAAAAGACTTACAACAGAGTGACATTATCAACTTGTTTTACTCCTCAAATGGTCCATCATTACCTGTTGAGCATAAAATATTTGCACTGAATATATTTTTGCCAAGGCTTGTCTACAGTTGAAGGCCTGGAATAGGTGCATGATAAAGCAAAAGTAGGTGTTGAGTGGAGGTACGTGATGTTCAACCTGCACCCAAACAATGGATGAACTGAGCACGTTTTTACACGTTTTGTGAATAAATGCCGCAATAACGTTGCATTCCAATGGACAAATAAAGGGTTTGATGTTGAGATGTGCCGAGTAAATTTCCTTTCAAAAGATGAAATGTATATAGAATATCTTATAAAGGGTGCATTTGTCTATCCATAGTTTGTAAGATTTTAAATACAACCCCACCCCAAACATACACAGAAAAACACAAATGCTCTTGACCTTTAGGCCTCATTTTAAAGCCTGATTTGATTACATCACTGTAATATGATACAATGCTAAACGCTGTAAGACTGTTACGTAAGACGTAGCTAATCCTGCTTCTACCCCAGCTCCCATCAAACACACACACACACACCTGAACCTTAATCAAGGTGTGTAAGGTTACGTGAAAAATACAGGTGTGTTAAAGTGGGCAGGCAGGATGCAGGATTAACTAAACCTGTTATATGACTAGTGATTTGTACAGTGAATGGTTGATGAAATGATTTAAACAAACACAATGTACAGGTCAATTGCAACTTACCTGTTCACACACAATAACTATTCTAGCTCTGTTCCAAAACATATTCAGTGTAATCCTTAACACATGGTGCCATCATAACATGTTCAGAGCCTACAGCTTCACTTCCATTGAACTGCTGTAGGTGTATGTGTGGATGCAGGTGTATCTTACCTTTCCCAGGATCTTCCTGCCGTTCATGGCACCCAGGGCTGCCGCAGCATGTCTGTTCTCATAAAACTCCACAAAGCAGTACGGGTCGTTTCCAGCCGTCTGCAAAACACAAGATAATATAAACCAAACGCTGATCCACTCACACCGTTAAAGGTTCGAGGGTCTTAAACTCACATCCACGATCATTTTACAGCTTTTGCAGGGGCCGATCTGGGAGAACACTTGCAGGATGAGGGCCTCCGTGACTTCTCTGGAGAGGTTCCCGACATACCTAGAAATCACGAGACAGCACGAGAAACCGTGAAACACAATCGTCGCGTTGCGCTTTTCCTCCGTTGCTCGCGCCAGCAGCGCATTCCGCGGGGTTTTATTTCTGCCACGTTTTCAGCGCACGGTAGCAAACGGCTAACATGAGCCTTAACCTTCATAATCGCACTCTGCAAACACACAAGCTGCCCGATTTAACTTCTCGGAAACAGGGGAAAGAAAATAAAGGCCACATGGAGGATGTAGCAACATTTAAACGCTATTTTCAGCAATTCGCTGTGTGGGTAACTGCTTCCGACGTTACAAAGGAAACTGGCTCTATTACACTGTATTGACTACTAATACGTACAGATCAGTATACACACGCGAATTTAACTAGATTAATTAAAACAAGGTTTAGAAAGGCGTGATTTTCAAGGTTGGGTTCGGTTCCGCTGCCCCAGTTTGGTATTTGTTTAGCCGGCTTGTGTGGTAGGAACCGAAAGCGTGGACGCTCATTTCACATTTATTATAAACCACACTAATAAAAATGGACAAGTTTGTAGTTTTGATGTGATTATGTGAAGGGCGTCGCACGCGATCTTAGTCCCGCTTTAATAAACGTGTTTAAACACGAGTTTGGTTTCGTTAAGCGGCCGACTAAACTACAGCAGCACTTACAATGTCTTGGGCTGGTCCTCGTCCATCATCATCATCTTGCTGGTGGGAAAATGTCAAATCTTCGATAAAATGACTTTGTTTTTTAAGGCTCTGGTGGACAAAGCCTCAAAGATTTTAACTTGTTAGTTAACGCGAATTTACTGGAATAACTTCCTCTGACGTTACTCATGAAACGTCATCGCATGACGTTGCACGCGTTCTTCTTCTGCTGCCGACGCTGCTCGAACGTGACAAACTATCGCCCCCTGCCGGACCAGATTATATATTCAAAAATTATGATGTTTCATCTTCATATAGCACGATTACTACGAACTAAATAAACTCAAAAAACATGCACATGGTTTGTTTATACTTTCACAGTTTACAATAAACACACATATCACATGTTGCATGTCTTAATTTCTTTGTGTGCTGTTGTAGAATGCCTGGACCTCACACGAACATTTTAAATATACAAAGAGTCGCCGACATCTTGTGAACATGACAAATGCGTTTTAAACGTATAGTTTTTATTCTCGTAGCTTGTTCCACGCCATGCAACTTTTCTAATGTTGGTTGTATTGAACAGTACAACAATTCTCTGCCACATTAGTACATCATTGCACAAGCTAAAAAGACACCAGAGACAAGAATATTAAACTATATGGTGCTCTAGTGTATTTTATTGCACCGAGCCAACCAACAAACTGTGTTAAACCATATAATTGCAATCTAGGAACATCTGAGCAGCAAATGGATGGTGCATATCACGTTGGTCCAATCACATGTGCGTAGGCACCGGTTGAGAGGCGTGTTCAGATCCGCAGATGGTGGTGCAGTGAAGATGGCGGAGAGAGGAGACGGCCATCTAAAACCAAGTCGTGTGATTGCATGAGGTCTTCAGAAGAGCATTTCAATAGTTAGGTGAGTAAGAAGGAGCGGCGTACAGCTGTTACTCCTCTCGACGTTTAGCTGGTTAACACACGGTTCAGTAAAAAGGTTCGGCTGCCACACGTTTCCTAATGGCTAACACCGAATGATTAATCCAGCGATAGATTGATCGACGTTTGCATAATAAAACGTAAGTCGCATATGTAATTGGTATATAAATCAATAAGGTAACAGTGCATCGTTGTTTAGCACTTGTGTGATCAAATTTAACCAAGTTTGCACGAAGGTCTGCTAGCCGACCAACTAGCAGGGGCCTATACGGTAAAACATTATTAAAAGAATAATATTAATAAACTGGGTTTTTCGTTTAATAGAAATGCACTGTATTGTGTACTAACTTGGAAACTTGTAATTATTCTGTGCTAATATACCCTTTATATTGCATACGTGAAGTTTATTCAAACACTTTGAAATGTGCATATTCACGTCTTTTGAACATTTTTGTAATGCATTAATGTTTATTACTTTGTGCTGTTGGTGTTTATTGACTGTCTTAATCTTTTTCCTTCTCTTTTAGCTCTGGAAGGAAATTGGTCTCACAAGGATGGACAGTGCTTAGATCTGGGCAACGTTTAAGCTGAATGCATTGTGATTTCCAATAATTGAGACAGTGAATTGTAAAAAGCTGTCTACATTAATGAAAAGAACAATGTAGTCAGCTTAGCATTTCCAACCGTGTACATGAATATTAAACAGGTGTCTTGAGTTGTGTAATGATCTCATGCATGTGTTAGGGCTGCAGTTTCTTTATCTTAAACGTTACACGTAGGCAGATCCTTTTCCTGTTGCGTTCTTATAGTGTTTAATATTGCTTTTTTAATAAGAAGTTTATTATGGATGTAAATGAGATTTTACCTCCCCTCCCCTTGGAGCCACCAGACTCAGTATTGGCGGAAAATGATTTCTGTATCGCACCTCCACCACCTCCCCTGCAAACGTCCAGTGACGCAGAGGAAATGGACGTTAGCTCTGGTGGTGATGGACACCAACACACCCCAGCACAGGACAGTGACGAGCAACTCTTTCTCAGCAAGCGTACGTTGTCTTTCAGTTGCCGCCCATCAGATAATGCTGACCCCATGGGGACGTGCCCTAGAACCGCTCGTCACGCTCCCCCGGTTACCAAGTTCTTACCTGATCTCAAACTCCTCAAAGATGTGAAAATCAGCGTCAGTTTCAGTGACAGCAGTAAGAGCAAAGACAGGAAGGTGTTGTACACGGGTTTGGAGCAGGTTAGCCATGAAGACCAAACCCTGGAAAGCCTAAATGGCGAATTGCATGATTCTTTAGAGCAGGGAAGTGTGCCGGGCACGAGTTACAGCGCTCTGAGTTTAGCTAGAAACAGTGAAGAGCTGGAGGCCGAGCAGGAGAACAAGGTTGAGTTTGCCGTGCTGGACGACTTGGAAGATTTCAGCGAGAACTTTCTGGAAGTGGAAGACGGAGAGCCGAGTGGTTTCAGGTCTGAGATGATTGTTCAGCAGGAGCAAGTGCACGAGGAGGACCCGAATTACTCCAATGAGGTAAAAGCTATGTAATGCCTCATTTAATCATCATCATAACCATCTTCTTTGATTTTAGCCTTGTTTTAAGTCTGTTGATGTTGTAGCCTATTTAAAGCTGTAACGTTTCACTCTTATTCAAACCTCTAAATGTCCATCATTCAAAACATCACTACAAGTAGAGCACACGTCTTTGTCATGAGGAGGGATCCAGGAGTGTAAAGAGGTGGTCCGTTGAAGAAAATTTGAATTACAGCTCACAGAGTGGGCTTGATTCAAATCGGCTTCTCAGCGTACATTTAGTTGACGTTCCAATTGGTGCCAGTTACTAAAACATCTGCTTTTCCAGGAGGACTTTGACAATGATGTAGATGCCCTGCTGGAGGAAGGCATGCCCATGCCCAAGAAAAGGCGTCTGGCTGAAGACAAGTACACTGGAGACAGTGATCATCACTCAGACGGGGAGGCAGGAGTTCAGCCCATGATGACCAAAATTAAGACCGTTCTTAAGAGTGAGTTTTAAAGCACTTGGTTTTCATATAGACAGCTTAAAGGAATAGCTTTGCATGAAAATGAAGCAATTGCTCATCTTTATGTCAGTCTGTATGGATTTCCTCCATAGAACAAAAAGTGAGTTGGCATATTTTTTTCCTTATAATTAAAATAAATGGAAAGCACTGGGGGCATTCAAGCTTCAGAAACACGAACTTTGTCTGACGTCTTTGTTTTTTGCAGGTCGTGGACGTCCACCCACTGAACCGTTACCTGATGGATGGATTATGACATTCCATAACTCCGGCATTCCAGTCTACCTCCATCGGGAAACCAGAGTTGTGACCTGGTCTAGACCTTACTTCCTTGGAACAGGGAGCATTAGGGTAAACCTTTAAACTGATCTAAAATACAAGACTTTCAGGATGGAAGTTTATTGCATTCACTGCATTTATTTAATTTCTCTTTACGTTCTTGTTAATGAAAACACCTCAACCTTCTCTACTTTTCTTCACCCCATAGAAACATGACCCACCAACCAGTAGCATTCCCTGCTTGCACTACAAAAAAATGAAGGAACAAGAAGAAAGGGAACACAATGGAGAGGTGACCCCCAATGCAGAGGTGTCTCCGGTGAAACCAGGGGAGGAGGGTGCCTCGCTGGAGAGAGCCGATGAGCCTGACTCTACTGCCACTGAAGAGCCAACCGGCAGGGAAGAGCCAGATGTTGACCTCATGGAGCCAGGAGGATCTTCAGCAGGGAAGGACAGCCAAGGCAGTGATACTGCACAGGGAGCTCTGGGCCAGGTCAGAGCCAAGGTGGAGGTCTGCAAAGACGAGTCTGTTGGTAAGATAATGATGTTATGCAGCTAAACTTCTTTCTGAAATGTGTTGTAGGCAGTTACGTTAAGGATGGGTCATGATGGCCAACAAACGACTATTTGTTTTTTTTGTTTTTTTTAAATTGTACCTGTGGTGTTATTTTTGTAACCTTCTGTTGTAACCCTCCTGCAGTTACACTTTTAACTTTGATTAAACCTTTGATGAGGACTGATTGGTGCATTCCTAATTTATTCAGTATTTAAATATATATATGGTGAGAGAACCTTGTTTTATTGTGTAACCCAGACATTGAGGAGTTCAGAAGCTACCTAGAGAAGTGCTTTGATTTTGAGCAAGTGACCGTGAAGAAGTTTCGCACGTGGGCCGAGCGCAGGCAGTTCAACAGGGACATGAAGAGAAAGCAAGCGGAATCTGAGAGGCCCATCCTACCAGCCAATCAGAAGCTCATCACGCTGTCTGTGCAGGACGCGCCTACAAAGAAAGGTACCTGTTTTGCGAATGATTCAGTTCATGAGTCAAACAGTGTAGAAATTATTGTTTTGTCTAAACTGACCATGTTCATCTTTCAGAGTTTGTCATAAACCCCAATGGAAAATCAGAAGTTTGCATTTTACATGAGTACATGCAAAGAGTACTCAAGGTGCGACCAGTTTACAACTTTTTTGAATGTGGTAAGTAG
>JAZGTK010001900.1:0-35213 GCA_036877625.1 Ambastaia sidthimunki | reverse complement strand
GCTGCTGCTCGGCGGGCCAACTGATGTCTAGTTTGGCCACAGCACGAGTAATAACCTCCAAGAGCTCCTCAAAACGGGGGGCAAGAGGGGTCTCCTCAACGCTTCCTACATCCATTTCTTCAGTGGATGAGAGGCGGAGGGCAGAGCCCTCCCCCTGGGGGGAAGAAACCGCGGTGCGGGCTTCCGAACCCAGAGAGAGAGCAAAAGATCTGGCAGGTGAGGAGCGAGATAGGGACGAGCCCGTCTTAACTCCCTCCACCAAATTTGTGAACCCCACGAATGCCTCCTCCGCTCCGCCTCAGCGAAAGCGGGACCAGCACTGCGGGGAACACTTGTGAGGGCTCCCCCCTCAAACATGCGTTCACAATGCACACAGCCAGCTCCCTCAAGAGCTGAGCGTGCTCCGCTCCCAAACAAACAACACACAGACTGTGTGTATCCCCACCCATTATATAACGCGGGCAGGGAGGAACACACAGCCTGAAATGTTGCTCGCATTCGCCCTTAGCACTCTTGCTCTTAGCTTTTGGCATGATTTATCTTCCATAAACATAGACAAAATCACATAAGACAACTTCTACAAAGCTAAACAAGAGACGTAAGACAGACAAATGACATAGAGCGCTTCGCTGAATGAACAAATCTAGGGGCGTGCTCTAACGCACGTGCTTTTATAGCTTCCTGGTCGTGACGTCACCCCGCCTGTGACGTAAGTGCCCCGTAATTGATTGTGCGACAGGTGTTTCAGAGCGCATATAAGCTAATGGCGTTCCCATAGCGTTTTCCGACGCAGCTCAAGTTCCTGAAAGGGAACCTTAGCTCTCACTATGACCCATGAACTACACAGGCCAACCTTTGAATTTCAAAAGGTATGCTTAAAATTGCACACTTTGAAACAAGCATTCATTGACCAATGAGAACTCCAGAGACAGATGTGCTCCAGCTTTGCTTAAGAAATATAATTTCCAGCATGATTTTAATCTGTCCCTGATCTTTCCACAGCATTGAATAAATGAGGAATTGTGTCATGACCCCACAAAATATCTCAAAATCATTCAAATGCATTTAAAAACAGAAAAACAATTCAATTGACTGCTTGTTTTACCTTTTTTACTTTGGCCTCCTTCAGCTTCTCCAGGGCAAGTTTGATTTTATCTGCTTTGATTTGATCCTCAAGTTCTTCCTGGGGGACAGAGAATGAATGTTACAGACATACAATATATATCAGTCATTTATTGGATCTGAACAACCTAAAGAAGTCAGTGGGATGGATATCGACTTTCATCGACTTCATTCATATGCACACAAATGCAGTAGACTGAAAACGCATGCTAATGTAAAAACATTTAACATTTTGCTGCGTTTTGGTGAACTCTGAACAGCAAATTCACAACTCATTAATACATGTGACCAATAGAGGATCAAGATGCTGTGACCTTTTCAAAAAATCCTATATTTCACATAATCCTAATTTGTTACAATACATCTGTAAAATAACAAAAACAACAACAATAACAGTGCAAGCATGTTGGAATTTATAATGTGTGTGATAAAAAACAAAGCCATGGTACATGACATTGTATCTGGTTGCCGTCCATATTCACAGGGGTCTTTGTAGAATTTTTGCAAGTTAATTGTGCCCGCAGCATAACTAATGACATAAAATTGCACATTTTTGAAGCCCACTTCTGGCATTTTTGCAGTACATTATGGAATTATCTGCTCTGGGAATGACACAATATTGTTTGTAGGGAAGGTATTTTAGAAAATGCCTTCAACCTGTTGGAACAGCTACGTATCAGAAGTGTGCTTTTACTGGTTGAAAATGGTGTTTAGTAAGACAGCTTATTAGGTTTTGGAACAAAGCTTATTTACACTAGACAGAAAGCAATAACAACATAAATGTTAAAAAATAAATAATAATAATAAAAAAATAAATAAAAAATAAGGTTTAAAACATAAAAAATGCAATTCAATACAATTATGATTTCAAAGATTGTTTTATTTTGTAAACTATACAAGATACACACAATATTCGAAAAAATGCCATATGTTATGCATAAATGTCCAGTCAGTTAAACGTACAATTTTAGTTTGTGACCTAGTAAGAAGAGTGACGCTGCACTGCTTCAAAGCATTGCTGGTTTGTCAAAATACAAAACAGAATGTAGATTTTGGTCACACTACACCACTACGTGTTGGAAAATCTACTGGAAAAAAAGCTACTGGAAAAGCTTTTTTAAACTGAGCCACTATCAAGCTACTAAGAAATGTATTTAAGTTAGTAGCATCGCTGCTTGTAGTTAGCTACTCCCCAATACTGTACTGTACATTACACGAAGTACTTTATGTTGCTAGACATAAAGCATCATTCACTGAATATCTGGCTAAAATAACATTGCAACCATGAGGATAATTTTTTACAGTTGGGCTTTTTTACACCCAAGTAGAAATTGATATAATTTAGACATCCATAATGTTTGTACTTCATAAAATGATTGTAATTTTACAGTGTTGCCTGCACTAAAATTGCATTATACCTGTTGTCTGGCCTTGTTTGTGTTATAACAAACATTGTTACCTTCAACTATAGATGTGTTAACCACTTGTGGGTGTGCAGAATACTCAAAATTATACTTACTTTTGATAATTTGGCAGAGGATGGCGGAGCTGAAATGGAGGCGGAGGAAGTTGCAGCTCTTGGGGTGTCAGTGGGTGTGGGGTTACTGTAGTTACTTTGAGGTTGTATGGACGGTGGGGCAATTGGAGTTGATCCCTTTGAGCTATCTCTTTCTGTGGCAAACTTCTCCTCCGTAGCACTAATATCTGCCACCAGATCAGCCATCAGGGCGTCCAAATCATTGTCCTCCAGATCATGCAGCGACTCTTTAGGGAGATATAGAATTAGAAAAAGCTACATGACACTAAACACCAGCAGTACAGAAAGTTTTGTTTGACCTGTTTACCTGTTTATTTGCAAGAAACTGTGCCATTACAAAAACACATTTCCACTATTAACCCTAAAACGTAAAAATGTGGTCAAAGTCACAGCTTTGAAAATCATTAATACTTGTTAGCATCTCTAACCTAACACTAATCGTAAAATGCTTTGGAATTAATTTTAGGAGCGTTTGTATAAATGTGGATTTACCAAATTATCAGATAGAAGACGATGAATGCTGAAAAAATACAGCTTCAAAAGTTGTTGTTATATATATAAAAAAAACGTTTTATGAAAAAGAGCACACACTGCATATCCATGGTGAGTTATGCTTTTTGGATAGCATGCAAATGTAATATTACATTTATATTACATTTGAGAATATTACATTTATATGGTTTTTCCTAAGGATACGGTCCCGATCATATGTAGAATTTGTCATATAGAAGATGCTTCAGTTTACCAGTGTTCTTTCACTCTTTAGTTTCTCTTTTGATGAAAATGAGCTTGAGAAGCCTAATAAAAGTGTGAACAGTAGTCAGAGATTCTGCATCAGATTCTGTGTGTGCATCATTTGGGCCCTGTGTCATAATTTCAATCAATTTTATGGCTAATTTATCACCAATTTTTTCCAAAAGGCAAAGCAACTGATGAATAGGGCCTCTTAGCAAGGATGAAATAAAGTAAAAAATGTAGCAGACACAAAAAATTTGGTTGAAATAATATTTACCATTTAAATCTGTGAAACCAATGGAAAAGTTCATTTCCTGAGTGGCAGGAATGGTGGGGGGTTTGTGTGGCGGTAAAGACTCTTCTTCCGTCCCCAAACTCTGTGAAAACACAAATGAGGAACAAACCAAATAAACGATACAATATCTGAAAACTGTTTTAAACTATATAGTTATCATTTTGTTATGGGACGCAGTACATGATGCCTTTATTGACAAACAATCCTGTACAACAGATTGATGTAGATGTACAAGATGTGCAAGATGTACAAGATGTACAGGATCTTGTACATGTAAATGATTTAATGGAGATAAAATGGGTAATGGAGAGATGGTACTGAATATGCATCCCCTTACACGTGCAGAAGATTGTGGATTGGGTAAAGAGTAACTGAATGGCAGCACACATCTAGCAGTGATAACGATAAGTGAGCAGGTAAGTATATCCACAGGAAAAGAAAACAGGAGACTCAATGGATGGGCAGTATTGCTAAAGCATAGGAATGGAAGTAAGCAGTCCTTATCATGACCAGACAATGAATGTGAGCTAGGTGTGTGCTTATATTCGTGCATTGATGAGCAGATGAGAGGTGGCAGGTGTGAATGATCAGTACTTTGGTAGAAAAAAACGTGCATAGTGATTGGCTGAGCTTGGGGACTTGCCAGATTCATGGACGGTGATTGGGTGGTGTTAGAGCTTGGCAGACCCCTAACAGTACCCATCTCTGTGGAGACAAAAATGTGTGTGATAAGGTTTGAGAAGTGATATGTGAAATGCTGGGTGAATTCTGTAATGTGCATGGACTAGGAGCTCATAAGTGATGGTGAAGGGGCCAATGTAGCTGGGACTAAACTTCTTGTAGGGCAGGCGAATTTGTATTTCCTATGCGGAAAGCTAAACCGTCTGCCAAGGCTGGTAGACTGGAGTGTTGGTCTGCTGAGCATCAGCTTGAATCCATTGGCGTCACACTGCCCCCTGGTGGTGTAAAGAATCCCAGCCCCTCTCACTGTCTTAGAGCCAATGGTTGACAGATGGAATGTCGGATGGTTCCCCAGACCACAGGAACAAGAATGGCTAGTAACCGAGCACACACTGGAATTGAGTCCAATGAAGGGTTGACAGACGGCATCCCAACCTAGCAATTGTTTCCAAGAGTTTGGGGTTTATGGCAGTTTTAAAAACATCCATGTTTTTGATAAGGTTTAAAAACATCCATCTTTTTGATTCTTCCATTCCATCTGCCTGTTTGACTAGGGATGATAGCCAGATAACTGAATTACAGTCATACCTAGGAAAGAAAAGAAAGCCTTTCATACCTCTGCTGGTAGATGGTGTAGGCTCTTTGAGATATATTTGAGGTATAGTCAGAGCAAAGGAAGTCCCAGAACACCTCATGCATGAAATCCTGGAATACAGAGGCTGGGTTTACCAGACTATAGGGCATCATTAAATATTTGTGATATCCAGTAGGGGTCACAAATGTGGTCCTCCATTCGTCCCCCTATATGCTGTATGCACTGCGGAGGTCCAACGTGGTGAAGACTTGGTGAAGCTCTGCACAGTCATTCTAGTGCCACTGGGATGAGAGGAAGAGGGTATCTTGATACCATGTACTATTTTGACCCACTGGACTCTCAATGGATGTGGAGTTGATGGAGATGGCCTGAAGTGATTGGGAAATGACGAGAAAAGGTTAAGGGAAAAAAGGTATCACCTCACTTCAGAATTTGCAGGATAACAGGACTGAGGTGGAGTTCTCCAGAACCAGGAGTTAGGTGAATTCTGAATAGAGGAGACCCATACAACTGAACAGAACCCACAATTAAGCATACATAATGGTGACTTATGAGCTTTCCTTATTAGTTTCTGGAGATTTAGCTGGCAGCAGAGGCTCCCAGAGATGTTTCTGGCTAACCCAGAGTCGAGGAGGGCATGTAATGGTGACATCAGGGGCAGTAAGGACAATTTCAGTAGCCAATTTCTGGAGTGCTGGGGATCTCTGGCTGGTGTTGGGGCTGGAGGCGTCGTTGGCTCTGATGGTCTTCCATAATAGCAAACATATGATTTGCCATTCGAATGGAGAGTTGGAAGCCAATGTTGTCATCATATGCAGATGCAACTGCAACCTGGAGTCCAATCTTTGATGAAGATAATACAATTTCTCACCAATGGATGAATCTCCTGTTGGCTTGCCAAAACTTTATTGACTATACTGACTATATTGACTAACTCAAAAGTAAAGTGTTGTGGTTGCATCACTAGGGCCAACAAACACTAGGGAAGGAATCCATTGC
Source organism: Ambastaia sidthimunki (assembly GCA_036877625.1). NCBI lineage: Eukaryota > Metazoa > Chordata > Actinopteri > Cypriniformes > Botiidae > Ambastaia > Ambastaia sidthimunki. Next base: position 29,249 of record JAZGTK010001900.1, on the reverse strand, counting down.
AACCTTTGCAGGGCAAGAGTAGGGTGCTAAATTGGCAATAGGACTGGCAATGACTGTTGGTGTCTGATGTGGGTAAAGTGGAGGTGGTGATGGTGGCCTTAAATTGGATCAACTGAGCGCATGGCTTTCTGTATTGGTCTGGTCTTCTGTTCCAGGATACAGACTTAGACACAGATGAATGCAGTAAACTGAGACTTTTCTGACAAACAATCTTATATAACAGGTAAGTAGATGATTTAAGGGAAAATACATAGATAATGAGATAGTACTGAATATAAATGTCCTTACAGATGCAGGAGATTGTGGATTGTGGTGTGAATGATCAATACTCTGGTGAAAGAGTGCGTATTGATTGGCTGAGCTGGGGGCTTGGCGGATTTGTGGTCGGGTGGTGTCGGAGGCCGGCAGATCCTTGTAGATCTGTAACACATTGGCACTTAAAGGAACTATCATTATCTATTTAATTGTCAGGACCTCGGTCTGATCACCCCAGGTTTGTTGTCTTTGTCATTTTGTCCTTGTGTTGTTGTTGTTTTTTTTTTTGTCCAAGGCTTTGTTTTGACAGTTCGCCGCATGCTCCGCTGTCCGCGTTCACCCCGCCTCCTTGTTTCCTCATTAGTCTTGTTTAGAGTTATCATTTGCACCTGTTCCCTCTCATTTTTCCCTCTCTTATAGTTCCCTCGTGCATTCCGTCTTTTGTCAGTTCCTTGCTATTGTTGCCGTCTGACCTCCTTGTCTTGTCTAGTCCAGTCTTTCTCGTTTCGTCAAGATTTCAGGCTGTCTGTTTATTTTTGTTTTGCTGTCTTGTTTCATTTATTTTTTGTTTTAGTTTCTCTCTCCACATGGCTGCCCGGATCTCCCGCTTCCCCTCCAGCCCATCCCCACTTAGCTGCTTCTCCTGCCCTGCCTCTCACCCTCCCGGATCTCCTGCTGCCAGCTGTGTCAGCGCCTGTGCCGGGTCGGCTCTTACGCCCTCTAGTTTTTGGTTTTAGCCTTGGAATTTCTGTTTGCCTTGACGTTTAAATAAACTTGTGTACCTGCATTTGGATCCCTGTTGTGATTCCTGACATTTAATATGCAGATTGTGTATCTGTCACTTATTGCTTCTTGTTTTTCTTCCATATTTTGTATTGATATTGTTTGCAACAATGAGCATTTGGTTCATTGCAAACTCATACTGAGTGAGTGCATAAAGAAAAAGCTACATATTAGAAAAATGACATTAACGAAAATTTACATTGTCATCACTTGAACAGGAGATGACCGTTTTATGGTGTTGAACAAGACTAGTGCAGCAATTTTAAATGTAATTTTGGATTAAATTATAAATGTTGTTCAGACATGATTCATTTCAAGGGAGGCATTACAGTTAAAGTCTGCATTGAGGCTTATCAGCAGTAAACATACCAGGGTTAGAAGATCCATCTCCTGCAGCATATCACTGAACATAGCATCAATGTCATCCATCTACAACAGGAAGGGTAGAATTGAATGTCTTTAGTTTTATGCAGGACAAGCATGACTTTGTAATATGCAGCACACAAATGAACAAAACTTGGTGGAAATACAAGCCTTGATTTAAAAGACCAGTTCACCCAAAAGCAAAAAAAATAATTTTCATGTTGACAAAAAGCATGCTGTTTTTTTAATAATAAAAAGGTGACCAGCAGCTGTCCAAACTCCAAAAATCACATTAAACACCATGAAAGTTGTTTCTCATTAATAAGAAGTTCCTTCTGTCCTGCAGCTGCATTTGTGATTATTAAAAATGCAGGAATGAGGATGATTTTTAACAAGTGTACCAAACTTTCAATCCATTCCTCACACAGATATCATATGGCTTCAGAGGATTTGTTGTTATAGCACATTGTATTGACCAATTTATTGGTGCTTTTCATCATTTTTGGTGCTTGACTACCTCTGTTCCCTATTCACCATATATGTTTAGAAAATAATAGTTTGAACATTATAGTTTTAAACAACAAAAAAGGCAAAAAGACAGACACTTCATTTTGAGCTGGTTTTAGTGGTGTTTGTGGTTGGTATTATAGCATAAACACAGAGCAAAGAATACAATAGTGTGCATGTGTAAAAAATACAGAACCTAGGGCTATGGATTGCACAATATACATTCAGAGTCTAGAGATAAAAACATGGCTTGCATAACTATTTAACACAGTTCTTTGCCAGTACATGCAGAATTCAGCTCCTGAGTGTTTAGACCAAACTAAGCTTGCAAAGAGATCATAACCATATTATTTTGTTCTACTGAAGGCATTGGACATACTTAACTAAACTATTCCTCACAGGAAGTTGATCTTATCTGTAGTTATTTAAGTCTTGTCATTTTGATCTATGACTTATTTTGTTCTTTGCTTACATTATATGTGGGACAGTATTCTATGATGCATTATAGATCTCTTAACCTCAGCACTGGCTTTTCGATCTGTCAGCTCTTTTATAAAAAAAACTTGTGGCCACTTCCTCCTTATCCCCCCACATTCAGCAATTTTTTTATTTGTCATCACTTTTTCGCTGTATGAGAGTAGTGAAATGAATAGGACAGTGAAATAAATTTATTTAAAAAAAAACTATTTTAGGGAAAATATAGCATTTTGAAGGAACACTGTATATCTTGATCATAATTATTGCGCATAGCACATGCTTCTGTTGTGCACCATCATTATTATGACCAGCATTACTATTATTTTTGCTAATATTTATACACAGAGATGTGTATGACAATTAATTGTTCAGATATAATTCTTCAGATATAAATAATACTTCAAATCTTGCTTGTGGTTTGAGGGGTTTTGATTATTTTTTTAAGCAATCAGACTTTTTGCATTGTGGATGTTTTACGGGCAACAACAAAAAATCTTATAGATTTTAGAGCTTTATCTTTTGACCAGAATAGTGACATAAGAGTACATTATTTTATTTGGTCAAAGATAATTTTTTGATTTTGCAACTGTTTAGCAATGCTCTAGCAACCACGTCAAACATCTTGCCAAAAAGTTGCTAAGCAAAAGCATAGCAGCAGTCAAGCAACCACACTTAACATGCAGCTGTTTTGCATGAATCAGTAATATTTTCTTATATTTTTAAAATATTTTTATTTTATATCATATTTTCTATATATAAAATATTTTATTTTATATCATATGATATCAAATATGATATATTTGATATCATATTATTATATCAAATATATCATATTTTCTTATATTTTTATTTCTTACATTTTTTTAAAATGTTTTTGTTCTATACTTTTTTATTGTGTGTTTGCATCAATATGAAAAATATCTTTTTTCTTTTTGTACAATTTCCACATTGTACATTGCATTTGGATCATATTTTATGTAAAGCTAACTGCCTGGGTCTCTACTAGAAGCACCTGTGAGCACAAACAATGCTGCGTCCTTTAAATAAAGTACAGCCGCACAGCAGCACAGCCAATCAGTGTGCCTCTACACATAGGGAAGTGGTTACAGCTACTTCCCCTGACTCAATGTTGAAAACATCGAAGTTTCCAACAGGAAACAGACACAACCATCTTAACACAGTTAATCTTAGGTGTCTTTTATCAGGACAACCAACTATGCATCAACGAATCATTCTTCTATGTTCACATTACCATACAAGCAATTATGATGATAGCATGCATTTGCCAAATATCAGTTATGTTGACTTATTGTGTTGGAGCAAATCATTGTATTTTCGAGGCATTTTGTCATCATTGTAAATCATTGTATTTTCGAGTTTGAGGCATTAAGGCAAGATACTTCACCCCACCCACCTCTTTTCTAATTTGTTTTGCTAAGTGTTATTGTAAAAATAATGTTTCAATGTTGTTTGCCGAAGGATCGTTAAAGGATTAGAAATTAGCTCAATGTTTTCATTTGTTTCACAATTGCACATGTTGTAAATTAAATTTTGAGAGGGAAATTTTGTCATACTTTAATCAAATCTTCTTGGATGTCTGGGGGTAACTCTAACAGTTCTAACTAAGTTCTTAATTTTGTTGTTTTTTTTTAATTACAAAATATTTTATTTAAAAGTAATATTTTTTTAAATTCATTTTAATTAAAAAAAACTCAACAACCTTGGTCTCCTTATTTAAACTCAACTGAAACAGACCAAATACTTGGTCATTTGAAAGGAGCATTTCAAATGAGCATTTGTGATGTTGTGGTCTCAATGCTAAATTTTACAAAAGGCCTATACACAAACGTGTGATATTTCAACCATTTTTACTAACTTGTCCTGCTAGACAAGTTTACTAACTTGGTCTGTGAGATCATTTATAGAAGTAATATCACACATTTCTTCACAACTTTAGCTGCAAAATGTAGAAACAATCTTTAAGACTTTAAGCATGAACAACAGTAATAGTGTTTGTTGCCTTATTAAACTTCACTAACTGAAGTTGAACAAGTTGAAGAGTTGGTCCATCTGATTTAAACAGACTAAATATTTGTAATTTGAAAGATTTTTTAAGCTTTTAAATGTATGAGGCTGCTATGAGTTTAGATGCTAACACCACATTACTAAATGGTATTTAAACTTATTTTTTTAACTTGACAAAATAATTATTTAGTATGCCCTGCAAGATCCAAGTGAAGGTGTCAGAAATAAACAAACATCTGAACAAATGGCCCTGTATCTGGCAGCACCAGATCCTATCCAGGAAATACTACATACAACATTTTCTGAGTAGCCTAGCAGCTAATGTTGTTACAGAAAATGTTTTTAAATGTGTTTTGTAATTTTTTTTTATTGTTTTTAATTCTTTTAGTCAAATAAAAACAGTCATTAAAGATTCAGACAGCCTGTTGACTTTGGGGTAACCTGATAGAAAACAGTTCCCTATTTGTTTCTTCATCAAACACTCGGGCATTGTGGTGTAGTTCAGATGACGTGTCTTTTCGTAATTTCGCTCACACTGCTGGTACGTCTCAATCTGCGAGCTGTTATGTTTGAAACACTAAACCTCTTTATCATAGGCGAGTACAGCCAGAGACCCGCTTGAATATTGAGGTTAAAACTTTGGGATGTAGAGGTGAGAGCGCTTTCTGTAGATGAATTTATTAGGCAAACTCCTGAGAAACCTTCACATGCATTGAGGTGCCAGGGCTTGTAAAGTTCTGCCAAGACACCTCATAACAACAATCCAGAAATCATTTACTTCAGAACAAATGACTGTTTTGTTTTATTACTTTATAGTATCAACAACACGTGTTATTTCCAAATAAGACAGCCAAAATCACTGGTAAAGGTGATCACTGGTAACTGAATCACTGGTAACTGGCCAGTTAATGTTATAATTTAGTTTAACATTAAAACTTAAAGTGCTTAAAGTTTGGTGGATCTAATCTTTATTAAATAAAGCTTTGCTTATTAAGTGTCATTCTAAAAGTGAGCATAAACACACAGGCAGCCTCAGAACTGGCTGAGAACTAGTGGACTGTTAGTGTTTAATGTAGTGAACATAATACTGATATGAACTGGGTGTGGTGTTATTTGTTGTGTTTTCTGTGCTTGTTTAATGATATGTATAAATACAGCACTACATCCGTACAGCAATACATCCAATAAGTATCACCATTTATCTAACAGTAAGAAGAGATTCTGAAAAATAATTCATGAGGCATTCATGTACAAATCAAGATCTGCCCACATTTAATTTTTTCATCAAAACCAAATCAGTGTATCTTAATATTTCTTGTTTTCAAAAAGAACCCAAACAAATAAAAAATGCACTGACAAGGTAAACTGGTACATGGCTATTCTAGTAAAGTTATAATTGCCTATATTAATAAAATTATTTAAGAGGTAGACTAGACTTACACACTACAATACTCCAAATGATATAGCAATATTGTAATATTACAAGAAATGTAATTTTTAGTACATTTTTGTACTTCTGACAAACATCTCAAGCACACTGTTTATCTGAGTAAAAACATCACTTACCTTGATCTCTCTGGCAGTTTAATTACAAAGTAAAAGGGTCATAAATACGTTATCTGTAAAATGCTTCTCTTTTCTGTTAAATGGTGGACACCACCCAACACGCACACGATGGTGTCAAGCTGGAGAACTGAACGTTCACTAACAGTTCTCTTACTTCCTGCCTCATACGGAAGTTCAAGTCTGAACCTGTTCTGTGCATTCCACCAGTCTCCGAAGACAAGCGCTCAGTGCGTAGCTGCGATTGCATTTGTGTGACAGGCCACATAGAGGCAGTTTATTATTTCTCCTTTGATTACATTTTGGTTAATGATTAACAAGCATTTGACTTTGTCAATAAACAATCTCATTGTTGCTTTTTGACCAGGACATGAAGGGTGAAGATCTAGTACACCCTTCTTCTAGCCATTTTTTTTCATTATTTGTTAATATTAATATAGCATTAAATTACTATTACTACTGTTTAAAAAAATCTGTATTACATACAGTACAACAGTAGCCCTAAATATTGGAAATATAGTTACAATGGTTCTCTCTTAGTTAATATTAAGCCATATTAAGTATACATTGCCTATGAGATAGCAGCAAAAATTAAAGCTTTGGTTTAGATCTCTGTCATTTCCATTAGAATGTTTAATATTTTAATGAAATGTTCAATATTATAATAATATAATTATATTAAAATAATATTATATAAAAGCGGAACTGTTTAATATTAGTGTGTTCTTATTGATTGTGTGACTCCAGCCCCAAAGACACATGTTCTTCTAACTGACGATACTCGTTCTATTACAGTCATGGAATAAATTTATTAGCAGTGAATGAAAGCAAACTTTTATAAACAGCTTCAGAGGTGAGCACATTTGGCACAGAGTGATAGTTTAGCTCATAACAGGGTCACTGTCTGTCTGACAATGAACAGATGTACTCTCAGTACTTCGCAGAGAAAGTACACAGGGTCTCAAATGACACCAAAAGGAAGCCCATATGGTGAGGTGTGAGGGGGTACGGTCTTTAAAAACCATTAGTTCACAGATGACTCATTCTGCATTTAAATAGGTTTGTCCTACACAATACTGCCAAACACGCTGGTTGTTAATAGCAGCCAATATAATGACAAAAACAGCTTTTCACAACTAAAACCAAAATTTAAGTCTAAATAAAGTGTCTTAGCAAGTCAAGTTTTGTTTCTCTCTCTTGCTGTGTGTTTGAATACAATAGCACCACCTGCTGAAATAAGAGGAGATAAAACAAAAAAATTATGAATACTGTAAATCTGGGTTATATGTGTGGGCTACTTTGGTCCATGTGTATAATAAACATCTGTTGAACTAATTGTTTTCAGCAGAGTGCTTGTCAGCACATTTAACTTGCGACTGACAGGTTGTAATCTCTCATTCTGGAGAAATTACATGATGAAACTTTACAATGTGGCACTGTTATTGTAAAACTGAATGACTGAAAATTAAGATACTGCTATAAGATATAGCTAAACAAGCAGCAATACATGCTGGAAATGAATATATGAAAATGAAAATATTTAATGCTATGCATGATCATTTATTCAGCTCATTTATTTAGTTTTAGTACTTTTAAACTCTAAATAGCATAATCTACTATAAATGTAATTGTAGTCAGGAATAAACAAAAAATATCTTGCTATTAAATATTTACTTACTGCAAATACTAAAGTATTTCACAGAGGATTGTAAAGCCATGTACACATAGATAAAAGTTCCTTAATTATTAGCCACAAACATCTCTGAATTCCTGCGTCTCCAAAGATCCCCAGCACAAATCTGTGACTCAGTGAACTCCAGTAAATAAACTTTGACCCTTTGAGACTTTTTCTTTTTTGTGAAAGCTTCTAAATGACAGACAACAGCTGTTTAAACAATTAAAAGCCTGTCTATCTTTCAAAATCTTGTAAATGTTGACACCAGTCAAAACACAATCTTCCAATACCCATGAGGGTGCCTCTTTTGAAGACTTGCACTCCAACCTATCTATTGCATTCGAATAGCTACATTAAATGATAAATTTAACTTGAAAATAGGGCTTGAAAAAAATAACTTGGCAAAAATCCCAGACATTTTTTTGTCTGGGATGGCTGCTTATGTTTAACCCAGTATGTTTAAAATGGTTTTATGAATATGTAAAACAAAATGTTAAAAGTGTCTAGATGAGCACAACGCTGCAAGCAGAAAAAGAGGGGAAAATAAACATCAAAGAGTGGAAAACAGACATGGGGAATGTGAGGGGTTAATCCCAGACTGGGGAAACCTGATGCTAATTAAGTCTTTGGAACGCCACATATGGGCTGTGCTTTAAAACCTAGAGAGCAGCCTAACTAGACTGCATGTTTGGGCACCAAAAAGACATTACAATATTTTTGGAAAATCTTAGGTGCATGCAACAATTGTTGAACATCAAAAGCAGAAATGCAATATTTTGGGCATTACATGCCTGCAATATTTTTGGTCATTGGGTATAGCATGTTTGTGCCCTTTAGGTGTTTGTATCATTTGTGAAGCATTGTAAGCACAGATGGAACATTTTTGTGTATTATAGACATTGAGCACTATAATTTTGGGCAGCATACTGCGGGTATGTGTACTATTTTGGGCATCATACCCGCTATGATTTTGGACATCATGAGCACACGCAGTTTTTTTGGGCAGAACAGGCACATATGCAGCATTTTTGGACAATATGTGCATGTAGCAACATGACATGTTGTGTGCAAAATGTTTAGGCATCAAAGACAAGCATGCAACTTTTGTGGGCATTGTAATGTTTGTTCTGTTTAGGAATATGTCTGAATATGTTCTTTTTATGAAACTACTGTCTGGGTAGGGAGCTCAGTCGGTTTTAGGACACAGCCAATGACATTCTCCTTTAGAAGTTCTCAGTGTGGCTCGCACCACCAACACACACTTCAGTGCTGTAGAGATGCTCACCTCCTGCTGTTTATATTTTCATTGACATTCCAGAAAGCAAAAGAAAGCTGCAGGTAAAATAATTTCACTATTTTAAAAGTAGACTTAGAAAAAATAAAAAAAATTATGTTGTAGATATAGTTTGACACAATTATGATGAATAAAAAAAATCCAAATACAGGACCTTTGCGTGCTTTTAAAGTTATTAGCTTTAATTAAATCATTATTTTAATTTGGTAGAAACTTACATTCTGCGGTGCTTTTTCATATTTGTCTTTTTTCATTTTGTGTAGGTGAATAAATGATTAAACAATGTCATCATCAGTAAGAAAGCTGTTTCTGCTGGTTTTTGCTTTATGTGCGTGCAATTCTGCGCGCTCGGTGGACATTGGAGACGCCATACCCTGCGTTGGATTGCACTGCTCGGGGGGCAGATCGTCCAGACCACCGAGGCAATACAGCCCGTCAACACAGAGTAGATCAATACGTCAACATCATTCTCACTCCAGCTCTCATTATGAACAACCAGCAACGCTTCCATCGCAGCGACGGCGGTCTGGAAACCAGACAAGGGAAATCATCCAGACGACAATCGCTGAAGTTTCTGTGTGCGTCGACTGCGTCACGCCCCAAAGACCAATGGAAGTTACGAACGACACCAGAGAATGTAAAGGAATTGAGTGCCGCTTACCTCTGAGGGTACGACCCAAGCCACGATCAAGATCGTGTGCGGGAGACGGGTGTGTGCCCGGGACTAGCCAACCTCCCCTCATCCATGTGGCAGACAGGGCAGCGCAGTTTATGGGGGAATTTCCGGACATTGGATATCCTGCATCAGAGCTGGGAGCTCCTCTGGGAGTGCAGCTGACTTGTGACATCAAGCCAGGTGAACTGAAACAGTGTTTCCAGCTGTTTTGCACTTGAATGGGAGTATCAAAACCAGTGTAACACGTTGTAGGCTACAATATTTACAGAATTTATTAAAAAATGTAGCACATGTACTTATATTACTCATATTAGCATGGTGTTTTTGTAAGAAATGTTTTTTTTTTTACAAGTACAATGTAGATACAGTGGTATTCATCAAAGTCCCTTGAAGTTTACTATACCATAAAGGTGCTCAAAGGGGTTTGTCACAATAATGACTTTCAGTTAGAGGTTCTCAGTTAAACACATTTAACTAAGAAACTTAGTCTATAGAACCACATTAGTCTATAGAACCCCTTTCCACTGCAAGGAATCTTTTTTTTGAGCAAAACTTCTATAGATGTTAAAAGTTCTTTATAGAACCATATGTAGCCTAACAAAGTGTAACATGAATAAGGTAATCATTCAGTACTATAATATGTATTAGGGGTTCCAATCTTTTTTGTCTGCGGAATCCTGTGATCCAGTTTACTAATGTACCTCCTGAGATTTTTGTAATGTTATCAATAGTTTTAATTTAGGTTGTTAGGTTGTTATTATTGTCACAGTCCTACAAATTCTATGTACTTTAATCATGAGCAGGTAGGTTGTCCCTGTGAATTTTAGCAATGGCCCTGTCCAAGGGGGTTTGTGATCACCTGGTTAAAAAACCTGGGTATACTGTAAAGTACCCTTTTGTTGCCATCTGATAGCATATCCTACACCACACCACTATTTTATGGAACCAGTTGTTTTATAGAAGTGATTATGTATGTGGTAGTATAGGCTACTTCAAATTGCACATTTTGAAATAGAAATTTGTTGAAAGAAGAATGACAAAGACTTGTTTCTGCTTATGTGAAACATTTGAATACATTTAAAGACATCACAGGGGCATTCCTTTCACAGCCTTTTAACAATCTAAGATGCACACCACAGGGTGGGGAGTGTACACAAACTATTAGGCTTCATAAAACTCATACTTCGTTTTCACACCAGTACTGGAATTTCCATACATCAAATAATAGGGGGACTTGACAGCTGGCTTGAGAACTATTATTGCAAACATACACATCTGCTTGGAGAGAACCGCTGGCAGTCAATGGCCTAGAAATTTCTGGCCTAGAGTACTTTGATCTATTTCCATACCACTTGAATACTCATACAGCATAGGAACTAAAGAAAAGCACTTTTAATAAAAACACTTTGACCATTGTATATTAAAGTGCTGTGTTAAGTGTACAACTTCGAAGTATCACTTATTTGTATAACAGTTTTCTAAGTTTACACATTATGCCAAGGGCGTAGGTTTGGTCTCAGCTTTGGTAGGGACACCCACCCGCGTTTCTTGTACTGCTCGCTAAAATATTGGTGGGGACAATTTTGTCATATTAAAATATTGATTGGGACTAGTACCTAGCGTCCCCCCCTAAACCTACGCCCATGCATTATGCATCACAGTATGAGCTATTAAGCTATTTACCTTGACACAAAGGATTTACTAAAATGGTCTTTGTTGGGATTGGTTTCCCTATTAATAAAAATGTACTTTGCCTTCTTGAAGCTCAAATGCAGCTTTTTTGGCTGCAGGTACTATGTCCAACCTTTTATTCTCTCTTTTGCAGGTGAAAATGAGGTCCCTGCAGAAGATGCACTTATTCTACATCTACAGCTGGCAAAGGGTCAAGAGAAGCTAGTGGAGACCTTGAGAGCTCAGCAGGTGGTGATTCGTGATCTACAGCAGAGACTGGTGGAACAACAGGGGGCGCTTCTCTCACAGCAGCATGAGATTCTCGACCAGCAGCGGCGCATGTATGAACAGATGGATGTTGTGAAGGCTCAGTATGGTCTGCTTTCTGAAACTATCAAGCAAGTCTCTTTCCAAGGCCTTCAGGGAGAACTCCAGAACTATTTTGAAAGCCACCTGGCCGGGCTTCAGAACCAGGTGCGTAGCCATCTGCAGAAGTCCTATGCTGTTCACAAAGAGGATGTGGATGCTAAAGTGATGGACGTGGTTGGAAGTGCAGGAAACCCAATACTAGGCTGCCCAAATCCTTGTGGACCTGAGGAATACTGTGACTTCCAGAAGGATCAACCTGAGTGTGAAAGGTGCACCATGTGTCCCCCTGGATTCTTCCTAGTGTCGCAGTGCTCCCCCACAGCTGATAGGATGTGCCAGGTGACAGTGTGGCCACAATTGCATTTTGCATGCAATACTTAAGAAATTGATGATTTCCAAAAGATTTTATGTGCCATTGTTACATTCTATTGAGTAACAAATATCTATTAACAGGACAGGGATGAATGCTTGGAATTACCAAGCCTATGTGGAGAGCGAGTAAAATGTCTCAATACCCCAGGTAAGCAACATAAAAGGATATATTTGATGCCACTTCAAAGTCTGCCTTCTATAGTAGTTTCTTGGGATTAACTAAGTTTCTGTTTTTTTTGTCAATCAGGTGGGTTTCGTTGTCTGGGTGTGTCTGAGAGGGAGATTTCTGCAGGGTTATGTGGTCAGGACTACTTCTACAATCAGGAACTTCAGGAGTGCCAGGCTTGCTCAGACTGTGATGGTGAACCTATTGCCATTCCCTGCACTTCCATCAGTGATGCTGTTTGTGGAACTGTTTCTGACAACACTCTCTCACAGTTTTGGGCTGCTTCCATTTCCATGCCCCCAACAAAGCGTATGTCCATCTTCCCAGGACTACAGCTCAATATCCGTGGCAAAGAAGGAAACAACCTACTGACCCATCACGTTGATTATCTAAGCTTCCAACAACATGGACTTGTCTGGACAGACTACAACTTTGCTTTAAAGCACACTTGCAGAAACTTTCTCCAGGTTGGGATGCGGATAAACAGTACTGAAGAAGAGGGTCATGATTTTAGTGGGGTTCGAATAGAGCAACCTGAGAGGAAGTTCTTCCAGGGTGTGAGTGTAAGTGCTGCAGTTGAGGTGGAACCCAATCATACTCTGGCGCTTGTCTTGAAGAGTCCCAACCAACACTGCAACCAAAGTAAGGATCTGCAAGTGTATGAGCTTGGAGGTGCTTCATTCAGCCTGCTCTGGCTATCCCATGACACTGGTGCTGTGACCATGACTGCTCAGATGTCCACAGCAGCCCACTATCACAGTAACTATCGTCCAACTTTTCGTATAGCCACTGTCTCTGATCCCTACATAGTGACCCTGACCCCTGACAACCGCGGGGTGCGTTTCAGTGAGAATGGTGTGGTAAAGTTTGTGCTCCAACAGGCCATCTATTCAATGGGACATGCCTGTGTTCGAGAGGGGTTCTCACTAATTGCCTACATCAACCAAAATGGAACCAACCATGAGGTGATACGCTCTTTCAAGTCTGGTGTCAACTACAGGGACACCTCCATCACCCTTTCAGGGTCCACAAGGGTAGACAATGGAGACTGGCTCAATTTTGAGATTATTGCACCATCTCAGTGTAATGTCCGGTACTTTGGTGATAGCTCTGGGATTAGTATGCTGAGTTTGATGTGGATTCCTACTGCTGTCTCCTGTACACTTATGGCCACTCTCTCCAAGACAGGCCTACCTTCTGGGGCAGTAAAAAATAAACCCCTGCTCTTTAGACAGATAAGTCCAAACACAGATCAGATGCGACTAGCTAGTGCAAGTGAGTCACATGCCCAGAGGAACTTTGTGTTTTCTGAGGCTGGGATGGCCAGCGTGGCCCTTAACCTAAAGCTGATCCACTCTTGTAGCGTGGTGAAACTAACCCTTTACCGACAAGATAAAGAAGGAGTTCAACCTTTAGCCCAGCAGGTTGGTGGACATATGCCTGAGGGAAGTGAGTGGACCAGTGTGGGGCTGAGAACTTCCTTCGATGTTCAAAATGGCACTGCTATCTATGTCTCTGTGGACTGTGTTCGTGGGCGAATCAATCAAATTACCCATGAGGGTGACACAAACATATCTATTCTTTGGGTGGCATCATGATCTCCAATATGCCTTAAAAAAAAAAAGGTATGATCTAAGCCTTGATAAAATTACAGCTTTTATAAAATTAAATCACACAAAGATGAAAATTAACAGGCAACAAACTTAAACAAACTTTAATTCTGTTCACTGAAAAGTTGAAATGCACAGATGCTACTGGTTATTCCAATTCTGTGTATTGTTACATAAAGGGGAATGAGGGATGTAATATTTTGAAACAATCCAGTTTAATTTTTTTTGTCTTGACTGGAACAGTGAACTTATAGCAATTTAATAATAAGTGCTGGTTGAGCAGTGACCAATTTTTTTCCAAGGCAAGGAATGTTTTCCGTGTGTGTGTGTGTATGTTAGAAAAAATGTGCAAGAATGTGAGTTGTGTTTAGTGTTTAGATGTAGTGAGGTTTTTTTATTGCACTTTACCATACTAAAGTGCAGAATGTTGTACAGTAATTAATCAAGTGTGTTCTTTTTAAATGCCTGGGATTTAAATAATCTATTTTAATAATCTATATACAATATAAAGGGGTAAGTACTTCTTTATAGGAATTAAATAATGAAATCATTTAGATTCCTTTAGTTTTTAGATTATAAATATATTTAGTACATTAAACATTCATTGTAATTTATAAGGATAAAACTATAGATTACATAAGACATTCATGTTAAGTTGCCTTAATATCTATTAAAGTAGCATATGCATTCTATTACTCTGAATACTGTGGCCGTGTGAAAATGCTGCCTTTGCATACCATGTTTAATTGTTTCTGTATGTCTAAACTGCAAAGTGAGTAAACATTATGCAACATTAATATCATTTAAAATCCACTATTTTATACTCATGTATTTTGATGCAATGACTGGTAATTCACTTACACAAGTACTGTAGAAATGATGTAATCCTTTATAAAACAAAAATAAAAAAACATCTATTTTGTCAGATAATTAAGTAAGCTTGTAATGTTTTAAATGGTGATGATGCTTGGATCTATAAAATAAAATCACACAATACATAAAAATCAAAATGATAAAAATCGGATGACTCGCATGATCAAAATAATTTTTTGTCAGATGACACAGTACCGAGCAAATTTACACTCTTAGTTTCTCAAAGTTTGGCAAAAGTCACTTTCATCAAAACAAACGCCAGAGAGTTAATACTGTTTCAGATGTACTGTACTGCATTTCTTGAAAAGATTTCTGGATTTTCCATTCTGGAATGTTCTTGATAGTGCAATTATGTGTCTGCCCAAACATGACTAGAAGTGCCTAAATTAGAGGGAAAACTTGATGGATTGTAAGAATTAATAGAATTTTTTAGTCTGCTCTGGAAATGGAAAGCAGGTGTGTGTAGAGCTCTAGTCCAGATGTTTCATGTTCAGAAGATCAAATAAGATCTCTGAATTCAAGAAAATATTTATGGCTAATGAAAAAGACAGAAAAAGATGTCTTTGTAAGATTGCAAAACACAAATAAAGAAAAATCTAGTCAATAGTAAAATTATAATTTTGTATAATACTGTATGTGATAACATTATTAAGTGGTAATATCATATATTTAACTTATTTCCTGACATGTAAAATTAAACAGGCTTTTAACCTTTTTGCTACTGCACTGTTAAAATTTCAACGTAAATTGACAGTGTTTTGATTGGCTAACCTTTTTGCCTTTTAAGTAATAAAGATTTTTAACAAGTCTTTAAGAGTGATATGCAAACTGGTAAGTGCTACATGACTGTAACTAAAAAACAGAACACCAGCTTTCTAGTTTACGGTCTAAGACGGCCAGGCCCCAGATCAGTACCAACTGATTAATTAACCATCTGATCCATGTCACTAAACTGGAAACACTGTATTAAAGTGTTCCGTTCTTATCTTATTGATTGACTTCTGGGTTCCAAATGTGCGATTGTCTTTAATGGCAATGTTTACAAGTTTCAAGATTGCAACAATTATCACTTCAACGGAGCAACCAATTGTTAAATTTTTCAAAGTTTGTAAAATTCAAGGCAAAGACATTCAAGAGTTTTGTTAAAGGCACAGTGGAACTTTTTGCATGTTTTTGCATGTGTACCAAGTATGGCTGACCATTTTCCAACACATAAGATGCTTCCCATTTTGTGTCGTCTCACATTAAGATAAGATTAAGGTCAAAGACAGGACAATATTTGTGTCATATGCAAGTTGGAAACACTAGTGCTGACATCACTTCAAATGCCTGTCAAACAGCCTATTCCTGTCCAAGTGGGCTGTACTTTAAGAAGACCTTATGGGCTTCATTACCCCATTTGATCCATAAAAAAATGGATCAAATTCTGCATGAAAAGCTGTGGATTAAAGAAACATTTAAATGATGGAAAACAAAGAAAAGTTTACTAGGAAACTAATCTCTTTTGACATCATGAATATATTGAGATCTATCATGTATTCACAAACAAATACTTAAAACAAATCATTTTACTTACAAGCAATATAAAATGACAAAAGTCCCACAAAACTCATAACTGTTTGGCGCAAGTAAACATCTTATTAAACTTCAAGGACATGATACACTTTGTTTAGATGCACTCATAAACAAACTTTGGTGTTATTGGTGCAGATTCATGGCACAGGGTAACTGTTGAACACATTTTCTACATTTAGTTTTAACTTATACTGATCTCCAAAATCAAGAATTCAGTTGAAGACATGTTCTGGGTTAAAAACAAGGTTAAAAAGGTTGTAAAAACATTTTTTGTTTGTTTTAACAAAATGAGGTATGGCGAGGTATTTTTTCTGAGGTAATTTTTAATAATTTACTTTTTAATTATTTAACTTATTAACAATTTGAAAATAATAATGAAAATAAAGCCTTCCAATTTTCCATTACATTATCATCAAAATTACTTACTGTAACTCATTACTGTAATACATTTTTTTAAACCAGCATAAAGGTAGAACAACCAATACCATTATGAAGTAAACTATTTATACTGTATATTTTGGGATACAATATGACATATTCCCTCTCTCTCTCTCTCTCTCTCTCTCTCTCCTTCTCTCTGTCTCCATCCCTTGCTCTGTTTGCTCATTAAAGGGCAGCAGGTTAATACTCACAAACACTGAGAAATTCACAGTCTGTGGCTCACAAAAGCCTTTCAATCTGTCCAAAGAGACCTTTTCCACCCATTTGGCAACATTTTCCAATAAACTCAAAAAGATGAACTTGAATCATGTTTCCTATTAGGTGTCTGTTCACAACATTTTATGCTGTGTATTATTAGTGTTGTCTAAGGCATGAATCACTACAAACGATTAACTGACCTTACTGAAGATCAAGAACAAACCCTGAGTTTTACATTTCGGACAAAATATAAAACTTAGGGTTTGTTCTTGAGGTTTATTTTCAGTTTGTTTTTCCTTGTGTTTTGTTCTGTTCTTGCTTCTTATGTTCCCTGTTCATTTAACCTATTATCAGTTTAGTGCCTCTGTTAGTTTCCATTGTTACTCTTTGAGTTCTCCTTAGTTCTGATTAGTTTCACCTGTCTTGTTTAGTTTACCTTGTGTATATATACTCCCTGGGTTTATTCAGGGGTGTTCTTTGTACACTGCTTATGACATCCAAGACCAAATGGCAAATCCAACAGGATAGAGGCTTGCTAATTATCATCTTACTAATTTGGTTCTTCCAGCACATGTGTGGATTTGATCAGTATAACAGGATTTGCTTCTCTAAGATAATTGCAGGCTGACATGTTGTCTTATGTAGTGGGTAGAGCCAGTGTGGAATCCCAGAGCAATGGGATAGGCAGGATGTTGGGTGGGATTGGCTCATCTTGTCCCAAGTTGGGTGGGATTGGCTCTACTTGTCCCAAGTTGCAGGTATAAGAAAAAACTGCCCCCCAATAATGTTCTGCACAGCTGGTCAGTTCACATTAACCCCAAGTGCCAGCTCCTCTGCCAAGGTATGTATAAGTGCAGGACCACCACCTGTTGTTTCTTGGCATAGCCTTCTAGGTGCGTTTAAAAAAAACGGTTCTTTCCACGAAATAACCAGCTAACAGCTGCATTGCTGATCAGTGTTTCTAATATAGATATATACTGCCTTTTCAAGCAATGTGAGCATGCAATTATCTCAGAGAACCAAATCCTGTTATACTGATCAAATCCACACATGTGCTGGAAGAACCAAATTAGTAAGATGATAATTAGCAAGCCTCTATCCTGTTGGATTTGCCATTTGGTCCTAGATATAGTAAGCAATGTACAAAGAACACTCCTGAACAAACCCAGGGAGTATATATACACAAGGTAAACTAAGCAAGACAGGTAAAACTAATTAGAACTAAGGAGAACTCAAAGAGTAATGATGGATTAACAAGCCGGTAAAGAAGTGCTAGCTCATTGGTTGCATAGCCACTGGACTCTTTCCTCAGCCATCTGCTACTATGGATTTTTGGATGAGCCAATCCCACCCAACATCCTGCCCATCCCATTGCTCTGGGATTCCACACTGGCTCTACCCACTACATAAGACTCACCTGCTCTGTTGCTTTCACCTAGCTCATTGGCTCCTTTGCTTCTGCTGGTTCTGCCTACCATCTGATCCTTTGCTGGTTTCGCCCAGCTCATCGGCTCCTTTACCTACACTGTTTCCGCCAAGCTCTTCAAGACTCCACTGGTGCCTCGCAGCTCCACAGCTCTGCCCTTACTGTTTACTCTCCCAGTTTCTCCTGCTCCACCCCGGGCTTCTCCATCACCAGCTCAGTTTGGTGAGGTGGATCTATTGGTTACACCTCAGTCCTCCGGGACTATGGTTCCACCTCCCCCTTCAGTCCTTCAGATTTACCATGGCTTTACAGTCCTTCAGATTCACCATGGCTCAACAATTCCTCGGCTTCACTGTGATTTGTCAGCCCTAGGGTTCCACCAGCTGCCTTGTCCCATCCGCTCCACCTTGGTCCATCATCACTCTGCACATTGTTCTGGACTTATGGCCCTCCCAACAAAAAAAACAAAAAACACACAAACACACATAGTAGCTTTTTAGCAACCACCCAGAACACCAGAGCAACACTCTGGTGTTGCCCTTAAAGCAAAGCACCTTAAAAAACAAAACATAAAATCACAACATAAAACAACAACAATAAAATCACATGTGGGTAGCATGTTGCTGGATGTATGCTAAGATGTTTAATGTATTTGCTGGATGTATTTTGCAACCACAAGTCTCCAAATCCAGAGTATCTGACCCAGTATACCTCCATTAATGTAAGTCTTTGGTAATTTCCCATCTGTTTTATCTAATAAAGCGTAGATATAACATCACTCAGATGAAAGTGTTATCACAGAACATATGCAGTACTAGAACAACCTTAAGGACTCACAATATATCGCTATACCCCTTACTTGAGGTCAATATAGATTTACATGTATCTTCTGAAATCTGTCCTCTTAAACACATGGCTGGAGTTTCTGCGTGGCAGAAGATACCCTTGGAACACCAGGAGTGATGCCACATCAGATATACAACGGCCATGTGGTAGTCCATGAGCTTGAAACTTGTCCTTTGAAAAACTTGCACTGTATCTGCTTTAAATTAACTGCCTCAAATAACAAAACAGGACAAAACTGGTTTGTAACAGAAGCTTTAACTCTAGTTGTTTCAGATTTATGGAGTGTCAATGTATTTAGCAGTTTTCATTATTGTTTTAACCGGACCTTACATCTTTATTTTGAGGTATAATATGTCATGTGTCATATACATGTCAATGTCATATACATGTCAATATGTAAAGTTCTATAAAAGTAGTTGCTTGTATGCTTGTGAGCCTCAGCATTACTACTAATACTTCTGTCACTGGTCATGCTGATCTAGTATGATGATTTGGGGATTTGAGCACTTGTCAGCTGGTCAGGCCAGCTTACTGACTAAATGTACGCTAGCTTGGCTATGCTAAGAGATCAGCTAAACCAACTTAAACCAGATAGGATCAGCAAGGCTGGTTGAAAGCACTGTTATCTGTTTTCTCTTAACATTATGTTATAGGTGATGTTATGTGGTTTTAAACTATAACATTTTACATATAATACAAATAAGGATGGAAAACTGGCTCCATGCAGTGACAGAGATATGCCTATTTTGATTCACTCTGATTTCAAAATGTAATAATTGTCAAAAAAAACTAGCATTTCTGTTTGCTTTACAGTTGAAAGTAAATTGTTGATCAAAAACCTGTAAACCACAGAATTAACACAAAAATGTGGCTTTTCCAGACAGAAGGCTTTGCTTCAAATTGTTGCCAGTCACATCTCGCGCAGACTAATGTGTTTTATCTGCAGTGATGATAAGAAATGGGGCTAAAGAGATAAAAGAGGAACTTGTGGCTTTCTATGTATAGTTGGGGTAGATATCTCAAAGCTCACAGCTATATAACAAGCAAACAAGACTTTTTAACTATACTGACAAGAAAGAGAAAACTAAGAAGAACTGGAGTTTTCTAAGTGTAAACATTGTGGCTGACTGTCAAATGCAATCTGAAAGTAAAAGAGCAAGAACATTTTTTTGCCCCTGACAACAGAATGTTGCTTTGAAGGTTTGTTGACCATAGTGCAAATCCAGCTTAGACCTTTGTGTTGCCAAGCACAGTAAATAAATAAATTGGTAGCCAGGTAGGTTATCTATTTACACACACATAATAAGATCAGTTTTTCAGTAACAAAATAACTAAACAGTAACTAAAATACACATTATGCACATAGTGGTCAGCAAAATAAATATTTAAATCTCTAGGCTGACAGAGCTCATTTGAACAGTTTTTGGTCTTGTATTTTTAATTTTAAGTCAAAAAGTGAAAGTGACATGTTTTTGTCAGATATGGTAACCCATACCAAAAATGTGACCTCTGCATTTAACCCATCACTGTTTAACACACACTGCAAGTCATGAACACACACACACCCAGAGCAGTTGTCAGCTATCACTGCAACCTACTGATTACAAGCCCGACTCACTAACCAGTTGGCCACAACTGCCCCAACTGTTGTCCTTTAGAAGCTGTTGTCCTAAAGAACAGCAGACGCAAGATTTGCCTTCTGTAAATATTTTAGTCTATAATAAAGGTAGGGCAGGCAATTTTGAATAGGTTAGCAATATTAAGCTAGCTTTGAAAGCATAACATCCACCTTCCACCAGAGTTCTCTCCAAAGCTACACCTCCTCCAAAACACATGAATCCCGTTTGCTGAGGTATGCAAATACATAGTTTGACAGCCATTTAGGACATCCTATCATTGCATTCGGACTGAACAAGTATACTCATTACATACTCAAAAAACAAAGAGTCAGTGGACAATTGTCATGTTTACAAATGTGATGTCTTAAATACACAAGGGCATTTTGTACTGTGTTGGATCTGTGGAAACTTAAGTGGTTTTGAGCACTTTTAAGGTTACAGTGCCCCCTGTAGGCTGATATCAGTCACTGTTTTCACATTGTGAACATCTTACAAATTTGCATCTCCAATGACCTAAATAATGTAATATATTTTTGTTGTTTGTTTATTAATAGATTTTTAAAAAATAATGTTTATTAATAGATGCTTTCCAAGACACTCAAGTCACAACAAAATTTTACAGAAATAGAAACAAACAGACAGATCATATAATATATGGAATGGAACATTTAAAAATAACATTAAGAAGTTAAAACATGGGCTATATCTAAAAGGTGTAAAGGTGTTTATGTGGAAGCATGTTTAAAGTGCTTTTAAATCTGACAGTACAGAAGAACAAGTCTCTGTTGTTTTGAAATGCGGGTGAGATTTAAGCTATGAATTGTTTAAAGACATGTGAGCCATGACTGCTTGTTTAAAACTACAGCTTTCCCTGTATTTACTAGAAACCTACTTCACATTTCTGCCACTTATTTTTATATGCCTTTATGTGGCTTAATGTATTAATGTGTGACTTGCCTTATGGTGTTTGGTTGGACCTTTAAAAAAACAAAAACAAATAAAAAACATTTTTCTGAAAAAAATGCCACCATATAGTGTGTATGATTGCTATGACATATAGGTGACTGTGATTGACAGAAAGTTGTAAGTGGCTGCTTGGGTGTTTTTGCTAGGTGGCTGGCCCGAGTCAAAACAATCTCTTGGTTGCTCTGTTCTGGGGAATATAAATAACAATTATAGCAATGCTAGCCTTAGCAAACACCACTAATGCAGTGGCTAATAGCAAAATCCTAAAGGAAGATATGGCTCTCTGTATTCACCTTGTGATCTATGGTAACCTGGGTGTCAACAAAACATTTCTGGTTGTGTTTAAACCTCCGGTTGTCATAGCTAATCACCACTGTGAAGGTACTGGTGGGCTTCAGTGCTCTTATAGTTTTTTATAGTAATATAAAGAGACAGCACAAAATAATTTAATATATCCCTGTATGTTATTTTTGGCCACTGGAAGGGTAACCTTACCTTACACCATCTGACCGCTGCAGCATGTGCTCCCATCCCAACTAACAGAGAACATTCTCAGAATATTGCTTAATGTTCTCTAAAAGTTCTCCCACATTTATCAGAAACGTTTTTGCAGTAATGTTAGTAGAACCTTTTTTAACATTTTTAACCCTAATCATGTATTAGAACATTAGAAAACATTATTCTTAGTGGTAAGTTTTAACAGTTTAACAAAAGTTTTTAATATTACAGAATTAAAAAGCTTAAAATAATGTTCTTAATGTGTTTATTACATAATGGAAACCTAAGGGAAACATTCGTATAGGCTGTATGTTGACCACGTTATCCATTTCAGCTAAATACTGCAAACTAACCACTTTAATGTGTAAACAAAGTTTACTCGTCAAGTAAATGATCCTTGGCTTGTTTTGTCACATTGTGTGAGGCAGAAGTCGTAACACAATTGCATTTGAAAGGAAAGTCAGTGTGGCTGCATAAGGTGAATAGCCGTAACCACAAAGGGTTGTTTTCATTCTCAGCAGTGCTGCGGTTTTCCTCTGGAATTGGGCTTTTTTTAAACTGTTGCTGCATGTTGTTTTCCCCACGGCTTAAAGGTTTGACATATTGCATAAATTATTTTTGATAGAAATGCTTGTATTGACATATTTCACTCTGCTGAATACTACTGAGTACTTCAAGAAGAAATTGTGTGTTATGCTGAAATGTAAAAAAGGCAGTGATGTTATTAAACATCCAGATAGAATTGCTTGGCAGTAACATTTATTTTTATTTTCCCATAAAAGTAAAACACATTTCAAGAGAACTGGATTTTTAAAGAGGATTTGTTATCTGTCTCTATATTTATATATAATTTCAACACACTAGTTTATAACTTTCATCTAAACATCAGTTTCTCAGAGAATCACAATTCTTTCAAGCAAAGTTGGGTGGGAAAACAAAACAAAACAAAAAAAGCTAAATTCATGGTGTTACCCTGTTTGGCTGGGTTTATGAAAACACACAAATTCCTCATATGACAAAATGATGGATGTGGTCGGTAGTCATGAAACAGCGGGAGAACACTGCTTTCAAATGCCTGAGAGCTGCTACAGGGCAAAGCTTCAGAGAGAGACACAGAGAGAAAAGAGCGCGATAGAGAGACATCAAGACTTTAAATATGCTTATATAGAGGCATGCCAGAGCTCTACACACGCTAATAATGAAGCTGCAGATAACAAGAGAAGCGAAAGACAGAGAGAAAGATAGAGATACAGTTGCAAAAGCATACAACTTCTAGCTACATAGAACATGCTTGCTTGGCAGATAAATACTTTGGATAATGCTAACACAGAGTGAGCAAGCTAGCGACAGAGTACTATATTTAAAGCTAAGCTATACATATTACCACTAGACAAACAACAGGTTACATTATATATATATATATATGGGATTGTATTTCACAAGCTCAAAAGACAAGGCATGCATGCACGTGCAGAGAAAGCAGATTTGTAGCAGCAGCGAGAAACAACACTACAGACGTTTCAAGACTACCATGATGGAAGTAAACGTGTTTGGCATGATTAAAAGAGGTTAAAATACACAAATTATGTGACATTGCTTGCCAATCCTGAAATGGGACAGAAACAAAGCCTTAAAATCTTAGAATCATAAAATTAGCATTCTGATTCCATTCTGTAAGGACACAGGTAGTAACATAGCATTAGCAAGTCTACAAAGGATTCAGCTATAAAGCAACTGAAGAATTACATTTCAACTCTTATCAAGGATGAATGTCAAAGCTAGGACACATTCAGACAACGCTCAGTTTCTTAAAACACCAAACTCAAAACATCCATTGAACATATCATACATATAAGCTAAAGTGCACAAACTCCTCTTTAAGAGAACTAGACAATACTGGCAATTAATACTAAGGCAATACAGTTACAAACACACAAAGATACAAACTGACACAGAATGTCAAGGTTGTCACTTGGGCACAAACACAACCAGCATTGGCTTTGTAACCACTGAAATATTATAGTAATTTCTTGTTAGTATATTAAAATTCAGTGGCTTCAAATGCATTTAAAGCCAGATCCTTCATACATGTATCTTTGCGGTTACAGTTACGTAATCATATTTAACACGTACATCATGTCTTTGACACACACACACACACACAAAAGCAGAATGCATCTTTCTTTTTTGATTAAATATTTTTCAATAGAGAAAATAATATTATTTACCACACAAATAGACTCTGCCTTATATACAGTACATAAATGTATTCACATAGATATGTACTTGGTCAAGAACATTAAAAGTCTATTTACACACTATTCCAGGGTAGAACCCTAATTATGCTTATGTATTATTTCTTCTCAGAATTTATACATAACATTAAATTCTGATATTAGCTCTGTTCATACCCTGAATAATCTATAATTCTGTATAACAAATCTAAATAAATACATGAATAAATTGGTAAATTAATATATATAATGCTATTATTTATGTAGGAAAGCTTTTAGTACAATTTAAGTTCCAATACTGCGTTAGGACAAATGTTTCATACATAATGTACATGTGCTATTGTTTTTTTTTTAAGGGATATTGTTTAAAGATGCTAAATGAAAGGTTGATTTAATGTTAGCATTTGACATGATGATTACCAGGAAGCTGTAAGCACCAATATGAAATCATGATCAAAAATCCTTTGTACAATTCTATATACTGCCAGTACAATAATCAACAGGTTAGTTAAAGACCCCATAAAATGGCTTGTTAAATTGAGGTTGGGCAGAATGTATTTAAGGCTTCTTTAATAGCCAATAGCCTTTAGTTTGCCACATGCTACTGGGGCAGGTGACAACATTTTATTGGATAAAACATTTTATATGCCTCCACAGAATGATTTATATATTGTTTTTCAATAGTCAATTATATTTATAAAGTAAAAAGATGCATTTTGAATGCATGTCTTTAAATGGGTATATATGTAAAAGTTAATTTTGTTAATATTTTTGAGTACATTAGCAAATGCCAGATGTCCTCACATCTAATAGACATAAAATACATGAACTTAAGGCCACAAACTCTTTTTATTTTATGGGGTCTTTAATTTTTAAGATCCTCCCCAAATTTTTGGTGCTGGTCATGATGTGGTGTGCTTTTTTCAAGATTTTACATTTGATTTGTGCTACAGACCTCTTTATATACTTATTTAATATAGATGCTAGCAGATTGTGTTTTTGTTTGTATAGGTATGTTTTGATTTTGTTAATTCAAGTCTCTTAGAACATTTATTTTCATGGTGGAGAAATCAAATCAATGAAAATCATTGTGATTTCAAAGGTTGAGTGCTTGAGTTAAGATGAATTTTTTTTGGATAAAATATGTGTCACTACTATTAGAATATAGTCATATATTAACTGGCACTTTGAATAACTGGTCAAATAGAAATTTAGGTAACAATCTGCACTAAATAGAAGCAAATACTCTTCATATTCTCACTAAACACATATAAACAAAGTCATTTCAAAGACACTAAAATAGACAGTAAAAGCAGACATAACACTTTTACAGGGCTTTTAGCCCACAGCAATGCTACAATACTAAAATCGGCATATTTTTATATGTTATTTTTTAAATCATACTATCTTTATTTGACTTTGGAGAAGAGGAATCAAAACGTTACCGTTACATTCACAACAAATCAACATCCATCCAGGGACATAAGAATGTAAGATTTTGGTGTTGTGAGTTTTTAAAGGTCTTGTCCCAGGCGCTCAATCTCTTCAATGAGGAAATCAATGTCTTCAAAGGTAGCAGCTGGGTTGGAAATGACCATGCGGAAAAAGTTGACCTTGTCTCCTTGGGGCTGGTAGCTCACCATGGTCGTTCCGTACTCCATCATTCTGGCTTTTATTACAGGTGCGACCTGTAATCAAATGCGATATATTTTATGTTGATTATATATAGATAATATACATAGAGAAAGAGACCAGAAAAGCACAAACATCTTTCAGTCAACCTCAGTCAACAAGCTAACAGCTGTGGGACTTCTAATTAAGCAATAGATACATCACATATCCATGTATACAGATCAAAGTGCTAAATTCCATAGTGGCATGCTGATAATTTTGAATCTCTGGTCCTCCCATGTCCTTTTTGGATGAACTATTCCTTTAAAGAGATCTCAAACCATAAGTCACAGCTACCAACAGGTATGCTGATTCCTACAAAATTTGCTAATATAATTTATTTTGTAATTATTGTAAGTTTCTTCCTATTCTCTTTAGGGTCAGATGCTGCCATAATTCTTAGAACAAAAGGAACAATGTGTTCATGTGTTTAAACAGATTTGTATTTCCTGAAGTAAATAGCATTTCCTGCATGCAACGAATTGCAACAATGGTGGTGAAGTCTTAGAGTTTTTCCAGTCATCTTGGTTTTAAATACACAGTTATTATTTCTGCATAAAGGTGGATATTGATGGTAAAACAGATGCAAAAAAGAGCCATTACAATTCAGTATGTAAATAGATGCAAGAAAGAAGACTAATTGCATCTCAGTATGCAAATATTGTAATGATGCCATTGCTGTTTGTTACATTTTTGTTTGTTAATACAGAAGATTCTATGTAAGTCAGCAGGAGACTTTTAAACTGTAATTTCCAAAAAAATGCATTCAAATGGATATTGATACAGTGATGTCTAACAAATGCCTGGATGTTCTTATAATCACACAATCTGACTCTGCTTTAGCTTTAACTGATCTGATTTGTTCATAGTAAGCAGTAGTTTTGAGATGGAAAGTGAGACTGTAATCTAAATAAAAAGCCATGCAGCTGCTCATCACCACATAATTACATTCACTTTCCCCTTAAATCTGTTGCAGGTGTCCAGCTACTATTAGCAGTGGACTATATCCAGCCCCTACATAACTGATCCCATTTTATTATACAAGCCTTAACAAAACTGAAATCTGTTCAGTGTCAATTTATGCATACAAAGACAAGAAAAAAGCTGCAATTTTTTTTCTGAACTGGGACTTTCCTGCGCCATAAATGCACAAAAAGGCATGCTACTTATGCTACCAAGAATCTGTGAAAACCTACCATCACTGCAGTAATATAGTAACAGGTAAAGTGTTCGCGCTACCGGTATGGGGGTAGCAGCATGTGTGGTACCTTTTTGTATGACTAGCATAACGCCATCTGTTTGGCCTAATTGCAGATTAGAGCTTTTCTGGCATGGGTGTGACTGAATGACAGCCAGCCAGTAAATGGACTCCTAATGAGTGGCTCCTCCCCCATCGGTGACAGTGATTCAGGGGACCTTTATTTGTTTGAAACATTTAAGCATTACAAACGATACCACTTTAACTGTTGTGTTCTTTTGAGATGAATTTTCGCTTTAAAGGACAGCAGACAGATATTATTGAAGCTTTAATTTTACAGTGTTGTATTTCATAACACTGCTACAACAGAGTACATTGTTATTCGAAAAGTAAAATCTAAGGAAAATATTAATTTTTCATTTCTCACCTTGTGCAGACGCTTCATTTTCTCCACCTTGTCCTCCAGGTAACGCACGCCCGGTGGAAGGTACCAGAAACACACATTGGTATGCTGAGGCTACAGGGACAAACAGGATGGCAGGATAAAAGACAAATCACAGTATGTCCACGCAATACACGCATCTATCACTCAACTTAATGCACAGGACACGCTAGCATAAATAAAGCACTCTGGGGCATTCATTTAAGATCCGTGACAGAATATGTTATTAGGGGCCATCTGGGGCCATAATGGGAATTTTTTGTCATCGTCAGTTTGAAAACAGGCATGTAATCTATTTAATCAAAAGCCTTTACTGGGTGGGGTTCCAGAGCCTGAGCAAGAGGTTCATGAACACTCTACAGTCCATTAGAAGCTCTTGTTCTCAGAGTATGACTCCAGGGACCACACAGAAGAAGAATGCTTCAGAGGGAATCTTTTTTATAATGTGCTAGGTAAAATTTTTTCGAGTATTAAATGGATAAAAAATGTAAATAAGTAAAAGTAGTAAATTAAAGCTTAGAATTAAAAATGTAAATAAAATTATGTAAATCATTATGAAATAACACTATATATCTTATATATAAATTTATATTAGCTGTGTCAGTTTAAATGCAGGGACAAATTAACAATACATGCATTTATGCTACAACAGGCCAAACCATTATAAAAGTATAAAACACTTGCCTTTCCATCGAAGACCATCTGATATCCTTCCCTGTCCTTGATCTTGTTGTACAGATATTCTGACAGCTCCAGACATTTATCAATCTGAGCTTCAAAACCAATAGTGCCCTTCAGAGAGTAAGAATGTCTTAATATAAGCAGGTATCTATATTTATTTCAGTATCAGCAGAAGAGGTCGATTCTTTAAAGATGGCAGTGCTGCCCCAAAATATAATGCTGTGTGTCAAGGGTTCACATTTTCTATTGCTGTGATAATGCAGACAAAATTAAACTGTTCTCTTGGGGTTTTTGGCAGTTTTAAATTTACTGTTATAATGTCTCAGTTTTTATTTTTAAAGGTTTTACTAGTTTTTAGCATGGTTTTAACATGGCTCTGTGCATTAGACGACTGTGCATCATTTATATGTGAAAGGTCTGTGACTATTTGGCTGTTTGTGACAAAATAAATACATCACAAGCCTAAAAGACTGTATAAGTAGCTATTTGGGTGAAAATAAATGATAGCCGCTTATCCAGCACACCATCTCTCTGTGTGTGTGGCATGAATCTGTCAGTATGTTACGTTACTGCACAAAAATCCCACAGTACTCTCTAGGGCACAGAAACAACAATCCCATATGTGGGACCATTAAATAGTTTTGACCAATTTTAAAATATATTTTTCTTTCTGTTTGCCACTCATTTATAGTATATAGTATATGCAAGTAGTTTCATACTAAAAGTCAACAATGTAGTTTGTGTAACACTAAGATAATTATCCATCTACTCAGTC
>JAZGTK010001899.1:0-35220 GCA_036877625.1 Ambastaia sidthimunki | reverse complement strand
ATACCAACCAAAGATTCTCTACATCCTGCATCTCCTCAGGCAGGAAAGCAAACACTTATTCTCCTCTGTCAGGTCTCTCTCTGGAAGCACAATGATGATAAAAACCTTCTAAATTCGACCTGTGGAGAAGTTTGCTGGGGCCTGAAAATGACAGAGAAGCTGCTGAAAGAGCCGATACTGTGCAAAAGGAAAAATAATAACAGCCGCTTGCCAAACTTCCCCATTTCCCTCCACTGCCAACAGAACGGAAAAACTCCTTCACGTCCAGTGCACTTCTGAGAGCCAGAGCCGAGAGTCAATGAGGGAATGCAGAGAAGAGGAGGGAATGCGAAAACGAAAGACTAGAACGACAAGATAGATTGATAGAAAGATAGATAGGTACTTTATTGAACCCTGAGGGGAAATGTAGTAAAATAGCACGATTAGTGGGGAAACCAAACTTTGACGAGAAGTTCAAAGGTTAGGAGATGAGAGTGAGGGATGATGGTTATTGTGTCTGTCTGTATTTTCCTCATCTTTCTAAGCCTCCTGTCACTTGCACTTATCACAAACAAGTGATTTATGATGTTAGAAATCAGCCCCAGTCTAAGCCCAGATCTGTGCTGCATTCATCAGACTTACAGAAAAGCTGTTCATTTCCGCAAGCATGTGTTCATTAGTGCACTGTTGAGAATAACCAAACAGAGCCATTTGTTTAAGGAAGTGCACCTTTCCACTCAAACTACAAGGTTCAGCTGATGGGATCCTTACCAGAAGATCCCTCTAAGGGCCGACCTGTCAGCTTGCTTGTTTAAATATAGTTTGAGAATATTGCAAGTCTTATTACTACTTCCAACAGAGTAATCACTCAAATAAAGTATATATTTTTGTAAAAACATTGAATAAACCCACTGGTCTACACAGTACCTTATTTCCTTTCCAGACCAATTCATCCACAATCTGCTGGAAAGAAGCCTTATGCAACAGGATGTTTGACTGAGCCATTGTCGGCATTATTCGTGGGCATTACGGCCTAACCTCCAAAACGTCCACACAAGCACACACATCCAACATCTAATCTGCGGCACAAGCTAAGTACAGTACTGATTGCAGAAGAAAACGCCTGCCAAAGCGCTGTTTCCGACAGCTTTGAGGGTAATTTTTCATTCACTGTTTCATTCACTGCCCTTTCCATTATACCTTAGGTAAAAAATGGGTAAAATTACCAGTAAGTGAACCAGCTCTCATCACACCAACTTTGAGGAAAAGCACAATTAGTTTTAAGGAACGCACTCCATGCCTTGTAGCATTGTAGGGCTGTTTTTCCTCTCTCTGTGAGCGAGAAACATCTATAAACAAATGGCAATGGTGAGAGATGGGGGCGTGTGTTCCTGGAAGGTAATACAGTCAGGCGTTTGCTTTTCCTGGAGAATGAGAGGTATTCTCCTTCATTTCCTGTTTAAAGTGAGCAGCAAATAAAGGAGGTATGAATGTTACCACACAGCTAATGACAAGAGCCTTTCTACCAACACAGATGGTGTCAAAAAACACTAACATTTACACATTTGTAGATACACAGAAATGTATCTATAAATAAATAAAACATTAACAGTTATTGTGATCTCTGCCTCAGTATGTACATAGAAAGAAAAGAGGTCCTTGTCATCTAAATATTTCTCTCACACATGCACATTTATTGCCACTGGCATAGCTTGAGAACCTGTGTGTGTGTTTGCTTGTTCCTATGTAACAGAGTTGCTCAATGCACAATGTCAGACAATCTGCCCTCTAGTGGTACTACATAAATATACCAGTGTGGATGAAAGGTCCTCTTAACTGGGAATACAGATCTTGTTGTAGACCTCAGGCAATTAAACATCTGTAAGACATATATAAACATACACATCTTTAGATAAAATGTATAATGAACCTACTATAAGTACCCTGTAATCATTGTTTACCATAATTTAGGTAAACAATTTAGGTGAATTTCTGTAAAATAGAATTTAAAGCTATTCAAAGTCTTAGACCTTCCATAGACTTACAGCACATTAGATACAGACAAACAATACATAACTAATGCTAATCAAGGCTGTTTTTGAGACTGGGCTTTGAAAAAAATTAAAAAAAAATTTTTTTTAAATAACACATTTATTCCCTCAACTTTGATGAGAGGCAAATACAAGACATCACCCTCTCATAAACCCAAAGCAAAAGTTCAAACCCATTGGTGTGTCCAACATTTACCATATGCTTCTCAGTCTGCAATGTGCCAAGTCTAGTCTCCCCCACTGATTGAGCATGTGTAATGGATTTAGTATTATTCCCCTCTGTTGCATGGTAAAAAAAAAAAACTCAAATGGGAATTGAATCTGCACTAAGCCTTAACAAGCAGAATGAAAAGAGACATCATAATGGTTTGAATACAAGCTTTGCTTTTTATGACTTTTATACAAGTTCTCCAGGGCACACATCAATAATAAAATGTTTTAAAAGTTCCTCAGCTTTACCTATAGAGATCTAAAGCAAAAGAAAAAATGTTTTTTACTGGTTTCCCTGAATGTATATATTTTAAATCTTTAATAGTTTATAAAGCAGATTCTGCGAGTGAAAATTGCCTGGAATTAACGAGGCAGCTGGTTGGACAGAGACAAAAGATTTCTCACCAACACCACTAGTGATTGGTCATTGATTATGAATGGTCTATATAAAAGTCCCCATCAGGCTGGTTGGAGTTGTGTAATGTAATAAAGAAAAAAATGTGCTTCATCAGGCCTAGCCTGGCAGAGGCAGCCGGCATCATAAAAATCAATCAGCAGAGTTATTGGGCCATCCCAAAGGTGGGCATGCATGGTTACAACATTGCCTTGCAATTATGGTTCCACACAGCCATTTGGCTTTGTTTGTGTTGGTCAAGGGGTTAAAGTTGGTTGGTTTGTATGGTGCTATTAGCCCATGCTGGAAGACACCGTAACTCACACCATCTGGTTGTTAACGAAATCTTTTTCCATTGATAGACATTCAAAATTAGCCATGTATTCTGCAAACAACATACACACCCATCTATAATAATGCAAATTACAGTAGACAGCTCAGAACAGCCACTAGTGAGAGACTTTGAATTGTATTTGTAGTGCCATTGGCCAATCAGCACCATCATGACATCATTTTCCATCAGCCTGTCAGCATCATCCTGACATCATTTTCCAGTGGCCAAATATCTCCAAGTATCATAAACCTCCTCTCTAACTCTAACTCATGTGCATGTGAGGTGAAAGGTCAACGTGTGTGTGAGAAGAAGTTTGCTGGATCAACACTATCACTGTAAACGCAGTATGAAAGGTGAGGCACTATCAGCTACCACCTGATAACAGCACCAGATGAGACGCATCCATCACAAAAATCACCTCATACTTTAAAGATGACTTTTCCATCCTCAGAGTTGACAACATACAGCTAATCAAGAACCTTTGGATCATCTCCAACCTTCAGAATCACTAGCGTGTGTGTATGTGAAGACCCCTGTCTGTGAAGCCTCTTACACACTTTTTCTTCTACCCTCTCCTTTTCACTCAGGAGTTCAGATATCTACCACATCTCCAGGCTTGTGTAATGCGGTAGCCGCTAGCTGCATTCACACACAGATTCACAGTCGCACTGAAACCACCTCTCGTCCTGAAAACCATCATGTTGAGGCGCCAAATGTTTTTAGAGGAGAGCATGTCGTCTTTTCCAGACTAGGTCTGTTTCAGTTCTGTAGGAGCTGGGCCCCGCTACTCAGACGAGAAAAAAGTATTATTGAATAGTATTCCCCAGTGCTCTTGGTGAAGAATGTATTATGAAAGCACATTCCCTCCTCTCTCACAGTCTCTCTCTCTCACAGTCTCTCTCTCTCTCTCTCTCTCTCTCTCTCTCTCTGAAATTAAAACTGCAGCAAGGAGCTCATACCATGTGCTGAAGTTGATTATGTGTAGAAAAGCTTAAGCTTGACAAAGGCTATTTTATACTTTTTTCATAGTATTTTTTGACAAACTATGATGAAAAGTTTTTGGAGGAGGAATGTGGAGCTGACATTTTTAACTGTAAGAAAAAGCGTGAAAGTCACATACTGTGTAGCTCATGAAAGATTCATTTGTCTTTTTCATAAGGTCAACATAACACACAACCCAGTTTAATTTCATATGCTGACATATTTCTGAGGGAAATAGGATATTAAATTAGGAAACTTTAAGACAGGATTTTATTTTATCCTCAGAATTAATTGGATTTGGAAAAGGAGATGAGGGGTTTAAAGTGTAATACGTGATTTCAGCAGGAATATAAAAATGTTTCAGGTGGGTCACAACATCACATCCATCACAAAATCACATCATTTTGATGTAAGATTATGAAGAATATTTCCTGTAATAAATCATTTAAAATAACATGCACCAATGAATCATGTACAATTATGACCAATATGACCAAGGCCACACATTAGGAAAGTAAATCAAGGTCAGGGTCAAATTTGATTTCATGTTGACTGTAAGCAAAATTATTTAATGTGCCGTTGCACCCTCAGTCTGTACAATGCCTGACAGAAGGTCAAAATGCATCATTTTCAGGGACTGAGAAATAGGCGGGAACTTGAGAAGTCAGTAGGCGGTGCTAAATTAGGTGAGTGGCGTTGAAGTGCAACTGAGTGTGGACAAAACAATCCCAGGTGTCGGTGAGAGTGGTGCTGCTATACAAGTTATATAACTCTCTCATTCCACATTTCCAATACATCTGTGTGTCTTCTCTACCACAGTACCTGAACCACACAACATATACAGCCTTAAGCGTGCACAACACACGACCAGCGTCAACATAAATACAAGCCGCATTTGGTAGCCACATGGCTGTGTTTAGCAATCCATGCAGAGTATTACACAGAGATTAATGGAAAACACTGAAACCATTTGTTAATCTGCAGAGTATTACTCTACCCTTGTGTGAAGCCGTGCATTGAGACTTATGTGGGTCTCATGATTGAGATGTTAACCTGTCTGTTTTTCCTCTCTCTTTCTCAGTTTTGGATTTGGCTTCCTCTTATGGCGTACAGCTATGAGATATGAAAAACATTTTTGGAGATGACGTGCCTGCACCCTGAGGAAGAGAAATAAAGATTCACTTTTGATTTGAACTTAGATTTGAACTTACCTCACCCTTCTGCTTGAGGAAGAATCTCAGCTTAAAGCTCAGTTTCTCAGGCAGGTAAATTTCTGCAGGTGGGTTCCTATCTGGGTCTCTTCTTCAGACAGTCATCTCTTGAGCAACAATAAAGATGTCTGTAAAACAGACAGGAAAGTCTTGGGAATGTCTTGGCACTCAGTCACAGTCAAATATTTATATGTTTACATACGCCCAGAAGAAAAGTCAAAATATATAGAAAGTTGTAGTTCTCATTGGCAGGTGCCAGTGTGGTATTTGCTTTTATTGCTGTCCCTGGTGAAAATTAAGTCCATGTGCTTCCTCAGTGAAAGGAAAAAGTCCTTGTGGTGTTGGTCTCCAGGCTGGATACAAGCAGATTTCAGACGCACCTTCTGATTCTCTGTACACACTCAAAGGGTGGAAAGTAGGAGGGAGAGACAGAGAGAGAGGGAGAGAGGGAGAGAGAGGCAGGGTACTCGACCTCACTAAGCAGTGGCTCCTCTGGCTTTAGGCAGGGAGAGGTCCTTTTTCCTGGGGTTTTAACTGGGAGCAAAGCACCTAGAAGCTCTTTTCCTGACCTGCTCTCTGAGTATTTTTTTCCAAACAGAGAGAGATGATTGTTTCTCTGGCTCCCTCCATACAAAAGGCAAGTGTCTTTGGCCAGGCAGAATAAGGAAGCAGTGTAGAGGATGGGGTGGGGTAGGTGGAGTGATGGGATGGATTTGAAACATTCTGTTGCGCCCCTCTCATACATCAGACACCCCTCCTCTTTTTGTCGGTAACTATTTTAACCCTTGTTTTCTCACCTCCAACATAAACATCTGCAAACAAATGCTTGCACTTATACAAACAGAAAAAAATCTTTCCCAGAAACCACCTCTGGAAAATTCTGAGACTATTGGCACAGCCACAGGGCATCGATTTCACCTCAGCTAAAGTATTCTTTCACAAAACAGCTCAAATTTTCATTCCCAAATGTTCCAACACAAGACTGTAAGCACGTATGCTCCAGTAAGTACAGTGAAACTCTGTTTTTGTGTAATCTTGCCAGACTCTCAGTCAATTAAACCAATCAGTTTATGAGATGAGATTAAATTTCTTGGCTGACTGATCTAGATTGCAAACCATTTAGAAACAGTTCTCAAGAGGAAAAATGAACCTTTCACAACTGCAAACATGCACAAATGCTCAATTCAGAATGTGTAAGCAGCAATTTATAGCTGTTATCAGACATATACATTAGTGCATTTAATAGACCACAATTACCCAATTCAAATTCATCTGAAATGATCTACAACAATTATGTGAAGGGTGTGTAAGAACAAGCAATGTTATAGAATGACTCTACAGCTTGTACTCGTCTCTGAATATCAATTAAGCATCATTAGTTATAAGATGTATCGTCTCTTTGTAACAAATCATGGCACTCTACTCTCCAACAGATATGTTATCCAAATAACCAGCTTATTGCAAGACATCTGATAACAAAGAGCCGATTCAGTACTAATTAGCCACTGTGCACCATGGGCAACAAATACAGACCTCCACCCACATTATAGACCATTTTCAACACCAACTTTATCATTAAATCTAATCACAAACCCCAAAATTAGATTGAGTGCACAATGAAGAACTGAGGGATTTAAAGTCCCAGGGAGGGCCTGATATGGCTTTGTATCATGCCAGAGGAGACTATACAACAAGTAGGGCATTGTGTTCACGGGGAGCTACAGCTAAGACTAGCCACTGGATACCTTCTATCCGTGCAGCCCTGACACTGGTGGATATTAGGTGCATTATCAGATGCTAATCTGAGTTTGTGTGTCTTGTTAGTGATGGAACAGGCATTAAACAGGCACGTGGCTATTTAGTCCTTTTTACATGCACCATGCTTATGTGACACCCTTTAAAATGAGATTCAGATTTTAGAAAAATACATATTTGCACTTATGCAATTCATGGGTATTAATTAGGCTATTAAAACCTGGCAGTTAAACAAATCTTGATAGTGATATAGCAAAACATGACTGTAGAAATATGTTCTTTATAAAACAAGGCAGAATTTCTAGAACATCTAGAAATGTTCTTTATAAAACAAGGCAGTTGCACATTACAAATTTATATTAATATCAACATATTTATATCATAAATAGTGCTTTTTAACTCACTTGATGTAAAATTTTACAGAACTATGAAATACAGATTTTATTACCGGCCCCTAATGTTTAATGCTCTCATGCAACTTCAGACCTTCACTAAAACTGGGATAAAATAAACTATTATGATCCTGAATAATGTTGTTGGCTTCCACCATATCTTTCTTGATTAAAAGGAGCGGAGCAAAACTAAGCTCTCATAGTTTTCATGACCAGGTGAACCATTTTCCTATGAGGACAAGCATAGTTTAGTAATGACTGTTCTTGTCAGTGGCCCGAGGACTTTGAAGACCATCATTAACCACAAATTTTAATAGCAATGGCTTTTCATGTTCTTCGCTGGCTCGTTTGATCTATCCAAGCAATTTTCTCAATGAGTCTCTCAAAGATAATCAGATATTGAAATGAAAATGAATAGTGCCTTAGAAAGAGAAAACAGACATGGACAAGGGCTGCGGTTTTGCCCCTTAAAGAGGGGAGAAGCTAAGTAATCTCAGCTGCTGATCACGCCATCAGCCCATGCAAATAGTTAAGGATCCTTCATTAAACCAATTTTGTCTCGATTCCCAGCACTTTAATGTTCACTCCAATGTCTAGACATGACCGGCTCTAACTTTGGCTTAGAAAGGTGTGGATTTGAGGATCCAAGAAAACATGGTGGTTTTCCCGTAACACAACAAACTGCTATATATAAAAATATTGGGAAAAACCCATCCCATTTTCAGGATACTGAGCTCACTGTACAGCTACCTGAACATCAAGGTAAAAATAAGACCCTTACAGTCGTCATAGACTTTATGGAGAAACAGATGCATTTTCCGGGCGTCATTTTACTGCCATTCACACCCAGGTGACAGGGTGTTTCTTTACTCACTTGGGTAGCAGCTACAGGCTCAGTCACAAACTGTCTTACCTCCGTAGTCGGCCGCTGACCTCACCACCTCCACCCTGCCTTTACAAGGTGAAACCAACCCGTGGAAAACTCCTTTCACCCTGTTATGTTACGTGAGCGAAGTATATAAAAATAAACTGTCGTCATGAATCTGAATGGCACACCATTGCATCAGGAAAGCTGTTGTGCTTTACACGCCTACCAGAAGCTAGAAGTAAGCAGTGGCACCTGCAATGGTTGACACCCCACCCAGGGCTCCGGTTTGTTGAGTCAGAGCTCATGTGTGGGCCTGTGTGTGTTGCAGTGAAGAACCCTACTGTGTGCTTGTATGTATATATATATATATGTTTTGGGAGGAACCAAAGCACTTTCACACCCCATTACCTCTCTGCAGAGCTATTAGGTATTAGAGTCAGAGAAGGCAGCTCCACACCACTAGAGGCACTAATACACCACTGAACAAAGATGTCTACACTAATGCAACACTAATTATTCTGGAGTTTTAGGAGAATTACATTACGATAACATTGATTGGCTGAGAAACGTTCACAGGAATGTAACAGTAACGTCCACAGCCCATGCTGTAAAGCAGAGGACACTATAATACTGTGTCTGTG
Organism: Ambastaia sidthimunki; assembly: GCA_036877625.1. Taxonomy (NCBI): domain Eukaryota; kingdom Metazoa; phylum Chordata; class Actinopteri; order Cypriniformes; family Botiidae; genus Ambastaia; species Ambastaia sidthimunki. The sequence continues at coordinate 26,404 of JAZGTK010001899.1, read as the reverse complement.
TGTCATATTATATTGTATATCATATTTTTGTAGTTATAGCATCTATCAACAAGTGCTAAAACTCTAAAACACTATGCTAGCTAGAAAAATTATTTAATCAAAATTCCAATCAAAATTCATTGTAATTCAAAACAATAACAATAAAAAAGATGTCTTAATGTTATAAATGCAAATATAAGGTAGAAGATGGTACACATTAGAACCAAATATGATTTAAGATAAGGTGATGTGTGACAGCGAATAACCTTAAGATCTCTTATATGCGCTTGGCCTCATTTCAGTTTTATTCAGGTGATCCAGCCCAGCTTTTGTCTCCTGTAACCTTAAAGTGGAATGCCTGGCATTTGGTTGTTCTGGTAGAGGTGGTTGGAGGGAGGAGGAAGGCTGGGAGCAACATGCACTGGCCAGCCACAGAAACTGATATAACATTCTCAGAGACATTCTTTCTATACAGTTAGCAGAGCTGCCAGGACCCAGGTTGGCACAGGAGAAGAGAGGAGTGAAGCTCTGCCTGACCTGCCTTGTACCTCAGTCATGTTTCCTCAAGGTAATTATTTTACATTGATAAAAGGAGCACTAAAGAGGTTGAGAGAGAGATTGAAGACAGAGGCAACACTGTTCTCTTTCTCTGGGTTAGAAGTGCACGATAGAGATTAAAGACCGGGTAGGTAAACTTCACTTCTGGCTGGATGAAACGAGAGGAAACAAGCACTACGGCCAGTTGACAGAAACCATTAGGGAATTCCTAACAAGGGCGGTGAGCAGAGTTTACATCATTCCTGACTGTACTGGAAGCCTAAATTATTGCAACTTTACATTAAAATTATCAACACAATAATAATCTTTGTTTGCACACACTGTGAACAGAGCAAGACTCTTAGTGACGAGAACAAAATTAGTAAGTGAATAAAATTAAACCTTATGTTCTGTTGAGACTGATTTTACTGTCTGTATGCTTGAGGCCCCAGAGACACTATTGATGTGCATGTAAAAGAACTGATAGTAATTTAAACACTTTTTTTAATAAATTCCTCTGTTATCAAAATCTAGTGGTTAGATATCATGGATGCTTTATTAGTCTGGTTAACCAGAAAGTACTGTAGATATTAATGTTTCAGAAATGTGGAAGTAATGTAACATTTTTCATAAAGTATAGCTAAAGAGTGTTTCCAGGTTGAAATTATATTCATAATAAGTTCCCATAAGATTAGAAGTATCAACCTCATACTTTACTATTAAGTATATTTTTTAAGCTATTAAAATTAATTTGGTCTCTGAGACCCCAAACAGAACAGGGTTATGAATTACACAATTCATATGAGAACGAAGAGAGTAAGGAATGAATTAATGGAAAATTACTGAACTTTTCAAAATCTCCCTTTTTAAAATGGGAAAAAATATGAATAATTGCCTGCCACACAGAAAACGTCAGACAGGCAGAGGCAGACATGCTGTACTCACACACAGACATGCACACAAAACTGTAAATGTCTGCTCGTGGTCGATAAGAGGTCCACTTTCATAGATTGTTATCTAGGTGCATTAAACGTTTCGACATCTCTTACCCCTCAAATGTTTATATACGTGCGACAGGATGAGAACCACAGAGTTAAGAGATGATTGAGATTGAAAGAGTTTAACAACTCTTTAAAAAAAAAATACTTTGTTTTTCTTTTAAAAAATAATTTTCTATTTCCAAACCAGCAGGCGAGAGAACAATTTCCTTCACAGCAGGGGCAAGTATATCCAAAAACCCAAACAATCATGTTGGAATAAATAACATAAACTCCCCGACTTAAAAAAATCCCAGGCAAAATTCCAAATTCCTTACATGGATAGATTTTAAGGGCCAAAGCTTTTATTTTTCTGCTCCTGATCAAACTTCCAAGTGTGGAAGAGACGGAAGAAAAGCAAATTTCAGACTCTAGTGCTGTGGTTTGAACTCTGCACACAAGGGGGCAACATTTTTGAAATCCAGTCAAGAATAATGCACGCGATTAAGAAAAGCATTCTGATGCTCGAACCTGCCTAACTAGAAGACAAAAAAAAAATTACACTTATTTTGAATTCTATCACTATCAGGAGCTAAAACCCCTCAATGGAATCCAGAGACACTTTGTTTGACCAGTAAATAAAAACATTCCATGAATCTTCAGCATACACTGTGCAATTCATCCATTTAACTGATAACTGACTGACACACACTGACCCCTGTGGAATTCTGTGTCCTGATTTAAAAGACCCTGTGACCACATCATCCTGAAGAGCCATCAACACATCCAAGTGCTGTTGCCCTGTCCCACCTGCTTTCCTGAGAAACCATGTGAATGTGGCTTGGTTTCAATGACAACAGGAATCCCTCCCTAAACAGCTGCTTCCATTAACGTCATTTTAGTAATACTGGCACTTCTATATATACATCTACTGTACAAAACGTTTTGTCTAGGAAATATAATTGCCACAATAATGAAACATCTATATCAGGTAAACTAATGAATGATTCAGTATTGTTTGTGAAACCACTGAATCCAGACACAAACCACTAGATTCTATTAAAATTTGGGTCACCTCATGCTGTCTGGTCAGGTGTGCACATTTACACTTCACCACCACATCACGCGAAACAGACATAAATCCAATCTGCTATTCCCAAGTTACATGCAAAAACAACAAAGCTCACTTCCTTGACGCTAATGCCAGTCAGCAAGATTTTTTTTGTTAAAATTATTAGAGTTTCTGTTGAACAGATGGCAATTAGCGTTTGAGTTTTCTGGATCGTGAGGCTTCCAAACTTCCCCGTGCTGATGTAACGCAGTTTGGGAGCAATAAAGTTCACATATGTGGCCTGAACAACCAGATGCATTTACACATGGCCGAACTGAATCCTGTATGCACCACAAACCACTTCCTGAGGTTACAGTTAAGGTTAGGACTTTTCATGATCGGATAGCAATGTAATCAATAAAATCGCATGAGGTGACCAAGTGTAAATACGCCCTAAAAATAAGTGGAAGCTTATTTATAAAGGCAAATGTAATTTAAGTATATCGTGCCATGGTTAATAAAACAGACAAAAAAAAGGTTTGAAACACACACCCAGAATAAAATGGACTTAAATTCTTGAAATTCACTTACAGTTCAGACAAAATGGAAATAATTTAAGACAGAAATATATGTGTGCACTACTTAAAACAATCACAAGTTGAATAAATTTTGCCCTGTCAACATACATGTAAAGGCTGAGGCAAAAGACTGCAATTTATGTGGAGAAAATGAGACATTGTGGAAGCACGTTTTTGAAACAGAGATTTGTTCACTTCTCTGAAAACAGCCATGCAAAGGAAAACACCAGCAGTCTGCAAGTCTTTGAGAGCAGAGAAAGACATGCTAGAAAAACAAAGCTTTCTAACAGCGCACAAGCACCAAACATAAAAAAAATCTTAAGACCACACATTAAGATGATGAACTTTTTTTTGACCAGTAGACATTTATGGAAATTTGCTTTTCCAAATGAGGACATCACATCACTTGCAGTGTAGAGCAATGCTGTCTATCTCAACTTAAGATTGAATTAGGAGAGCATGACTCATGACATTTAGCAAATTAGTTCTCACTGGAAACAAGAACAATTGCTTTAGTCCTCATCTTGTTATCTTCTGAGGATGGTGGACAACATTACCAAGCAGCAATGTGACAACAACCGAACAACAAAAATCTAAATGTGTTTTCTGTGTAACCAAAATGACTAGTAATCATTTCAGCTACATTATGAAATCGGTGGCCTACATTAATCACCAGATGTTTGCTAAATGCTTTTAAGGCAACAAATATAATCATCTATAGACTTTATTTAATTGGATAAGGAATAATAAGGAATGATGCAGATTTGTAGAGCTTTGGTCAACCCAGAACTTATTTGCCTCATCATCCATTTCTATACAAGCCGGTTTCTTCCACAGTTGGTTGAAAATGTGATTCATAATAATGAGCTATAATGTAATTTTTCTATGATTTTGTTATTTTATGTCATATAATCCTAATATGACGTGCAATCTCATAATAATGTGAAACTTTTCTAACAATTACTTGCTTAGCTCACAATAAAGAGAAACTTTTTGAAATATAAGACACTAAGTCATAATGACAATATATCTTATTATTATGACATTCAGAATCATAATGTTTTTAACCAGCTTTGGCAGGAACTGGCTTCCATACATTAAACTCCCCGGGACCTATGCTAAAATTCACATTTTTTATCTGCCCTGTTTAGGGCTAATTTTGTAGTTGCAGATGGGAACAGAAGTGGGGTCCGGAAGTCTTTGACCACATTGAAAACCTAAATCTAAATCTAATTTAAACCTAAAAAAAAATGAGTTTTGGGACTACAGAACATTTAAAACAAAGAAATACTACAACACTAAATAAGAAATATTTACAAAACAACGCCAGAGCACACGAGATTTGTTTTTGCTAAATTGTTATGCCTATATTTTAGTTTAGTTTAAAAAAATTAGATACATTTCACATAATATTTTACAAAAAAAATATTTTTGCCAGTTGTCTTCAGACCTTTAAAACTCTGTGTATATACGATTGCTACATTGTTAATTATGATTCTGACGCCCTTGTTAACAAAAGACAAAAGGAACACTGGTAAATTCATATGGATTATTCAAATATTTACACTGCACACAAGTTGTTATGAAGGTTGATTTAAACTTGGCATTTCCAGTGTCATTTGCATCCAAAAAGTGGACAAGTCACAAGGGTTGATCATCCAAGAAGTTTATGTAAATACTCTGGGGAAAGACTGTGAAAGTTATTGTAGCTCTGAATCAATAAGAGCAATAACAAACACAGATGTCTCCTTTCAAGATCTGAACATTAGGCTATTGTCTGGTAGATGACGTTTTCACAGAGACATTTTAATTGAAGGCGGAGCTCGGGTGAGGCACAATAATGACTAGAATGAACACAGAATAGGCACAATAAGTCCTTACATAGTTTACTTTGATTCTATTCAATTTGATTTGATTTTTTGTTTCCCCTTTGCTTAAATGATCCATTAGATTATCCATTCTGATGTTCAGACAAACATACTTTGTGTTTAATGTTTAATGTTCTTTTAGAGCTCATTAAACAATTAAAGATCATCACAACTAGTAGAGCTTTAAAATGAATGCAGAGAATGTTTTTTATCTGTTTATCTGTTTCTTTATCTTGATCAAGAGTTTAGGGTTAGGGTTTAGGGTTATTAATTTAGATTAATAGGTTCAGTTCTGTTGGCTGTAGACTACAGTATGTTATTCTGTTAGATCCAGACATAATGAAATCAAAGAAATATTTGACCCAGAAATGAAAGTGTCATCATTTTCTCACCCTCATGTTGTTCCAACCCTAAACCACAATGGAGATAAGACACAGCACAAGGGAAATAAATTACAATACAGTGAAGATAAAATACAACACAACAAACTTTTTACCTGCGATATTGTCCAAAATCCAAAAATGCAGACAGTGTTTAAGGTTGCTAAAGCTGCTGTAAGATTCATGATTTTGAATCCACCAAGATCATTGAAAATGCCCTAAATTAAATCTTGACAGAACATATGTTAATTTAGGTCCAGTGTGCTGTTAAAACTTTTGCTGGAGAAAAAGCAAAGCTGTTAGAAAAAGCTGTTTAGGGCTTTTTCTAACATGGCAAATTCTTCATCTTTTTCTTTTCTTAAATGTGCCAGCAGCTCTAATTCCGAGTCCCTCTGTGAAAACACCATTAATTCCTTAAAGCCCAATTGACAGACTTTAGCTATTATCATACCCTAAGTGCAGAGCATGCCGCAGAGATACTGAAGATTGTGTTGTCTTTTTGATGTCAAAAGCCACAATAACCAGAAACAGGGATTTAACACAGACAAATGCCAGCGCAAACAAACACTTTCATCTCCTCCTATCTGTACTCTGTTCATCTGGCAGAGTGTGTGTAAATAACTTGTAAAGAAAGCAATAATCTTGGCTTGACTTCATAACTGTTCTTTTGTTTGCTATACACAGCATATTTAAATTAACTTGACTGACAGTTCTATGAATTTATGAGTACACTAATCAAATAAATACATAAATATATGGATTTAAACTTAGATAAAACTACAAAACTCTGATTGAATGACCATGTTATTCCCCTTCACCTCTGTTGATTTTTCTACTCATTATTTTTGGAATTCTTTAACATTTAAACTTAAACATCTCAAACTTGATAATAGGACAAAAAGCCTGTTTTCTTTCACTGTATATATTTCATTCCCAGCCATTTTAAACCCCAAGCCGTGGCCCAACCATTGGGCTGTATTTCCCTCAAGAGAATTCACATGGAACTGGTTAGAACAACATTCCTTCCACTGAGAAAATATTTGGCACACTTTTAACACAAAAATCATAAATGGGAGGTCTTTTCCTCCAATCACATCCCGTGTCATTTTCTCTTTCCATCTTTTCCTAGTTTCGGCATTCTGTTAGGAAAGGAGGAAGAGACGTGCCGTTACTACAAGAAGGGGGAAAAGGAAGATGATTCTGCTATTCAGCTGACACTGGGAAAGTGGGAGTGTTCTAAATGGTGGAACTCTTGCTTTGTGTATACAGCTAAAGAGACCAAAGGGGCATAATTGTCTTGTGTACTTTGGCCTGCTAATGTGAAGAAGAAAAATGCTCATGTGCTCATATCCACAGTGCTGTGATATATTACATGAGTTAGACTGCACTGTGAAAATATACAGCGCTGATAAAAATTACCCTGTGCATTAGGAGCTCACGTCGTCCTCCATTTACGTTTTCTTGTTCTGTTCGACAACCGCAATTACATTTTTTTCATGTTATTAGAGCCTCTGAAATAAAGGGATGAGATTTATCCAAAGAAGAACTGGAAAACGTTATGATCTTGTCAACTGGCATGTCTTGCCTCAAAACTGTTCAAACAATTCTACCAATTTCAACCACCAAGTGAACTGCTTTTTTATGCCCTATGGTTTCTTTCCAATTTGTGATGTTTACGTCAACCAAGGTTAGTCCATTGATTCAAAGTGTAATCTAAGCGAGAAGAAGCACATCTTCAGAGATGGTTAGTTCATGCATTCATAATTTAAGATTACTGTAATACGCTGTTGGCCAGATACCCTGCAGTCTACATAGACAAGGTACAGTGGCCAGAGTTCTTACTGAATTTGGAAAAAAAATATCTGAGCTTTTCCTTCATCTCTACACTAACCACCTGTTTTGTTTCAATTATAATATACTGCTTCTCAAATATTAAGATTCAAATGACGTTACTCTTCAATAATTATGAAATATTTTAGGCCCCTTAGCTTCCCCACAAATATTTTTTGTTCAAAATGAGCTAGTGTCACAATTCTCTAAAACTTCACTTCATTGCATACAATTAGCCTGTAAAAAAAGTTTATTTGGGCTATTTCAGAAGAGACTACACAAGTAACTTTTGTTGGTAATAATAATTAGATGCATGGTAATAAATCTTGCATATTATTGTTTTACTGTGTTATTTGTACTGGTGGTGTTGTGTTTTGTTGCCCCTTGAGTTTGTGTGTCATGTGGTATGTCAAGCTGTATCTCTTTCCTGAACATGTAGTTGTTGAATGTCACTGTGATTGTGGTTTGTGTGTTGTATATTACAACCATCTGTGCATTGCAAAATGTCATCTCCATTTTCTAAGCCAAGATCTTACCACATTATCAGTTGCAAGAAAAAAAAACAGCCAACACTAGTCATTGATGTATTTCAAGGGGTCTGAGACCAAGTTGGCATGGGCTGCCTCTTCTTTGGGCCTAATAAGTGGGCCCACTGTTAGTGAGTGTTAGTGCCCCTTTATCTCCTGATACTACCTGGAGTAAAACCTTTAAAACAGCTTTTCTGCCAATGTTCAGGAGACTTAGTTCTAGTTCTAAGTCTAAGCGTTTGTTCAGCCAGGCATTCTGCAAACTTTCTACACTTTAGAAAGAACCTTGAGTTATTTGGGACATAGTTACTCAAACTTGAAGCTGCTAAGTTTAAAGTTAGTCATATATTCCCAAACAGTCAAGGTTATTCCCCAATATCCATCCATCTGTCTCATGTCACACAAAGCTTTATAAATAATACTATAGCTAGATTATATTTGGCCTATAGATATTTGTTTAAATATGTGCTAGCCAGTGGTAACCTTGCCTCTCAAGGTTTCTTCATCATCTTCCATACCATCTTAGGGAGTTTTGACCTTGCCATTGTTGTCTTTGGCTTGACTTCACTTTCTCTGTAAGGCTGCTTTACAGTAGAATGTATTGTAAAACGTGCTATACAAATAAATTGAATTGAACTGAATTGCATACATGAACATTGAGTTACCAAAAACAGAACTGTACAATAACCCGACTTTGTTAACAGTCCTTGTCTTGGATGACAGAGCCATTAGGTGTAATTACAGAGGTAGGCATGCATAAACGCAGAAGTTCAGCCAACCCTAATCTTCGAGGCCAATTTTTTATCCTCTTAAACAGGGCAGAGAAAGTGCAACTGTGCATTTCAAGAACTCAACAGTTTTTAATTATTCAGCATACTGGAGACCAAATCAAATGGTTCCATTTAATAGAATATCAAGAGTTTGGATCTATTTCAGATTGTTCCTCTCAAAACAGAACAACTACATATTAGGATTATCTCTACTCAATTTTATATTCTGATTATAAAAAAAATCACCTTTTAAAATCCACACAAACAAGAGAAACCAATCATGATTCTGTAAATGTTAGACTTTAAAATCAAATTGAAGCAGCAGGAAATTATATTTTATTTCTGATAACATTATTTAACATGTTCTCTCCTGGTACAGTTGCTAAGACTATGTGAACACTCGGAAGGGGGTGTGAAATCCTGAACTAAGGTTACAGGCTCCACTTTGGGCTGTTACCTTCGCTGCAACAACAGCCATTGACTGATTGATATTGATACACCCCCACCTTGGTTTGTTTTATCTTTGTAGGTATCTAATGAAACATCTTTATCTGGCGTTACAATGGCTAAAACCGAGCCCCGATCTGGCAGCTATTACTGTTCAATTTGAACAGAGGTATCAACAGCAAGAAATTTAAAATTCAAACTCATTCAAAGTCCAGATCTGAGAATGTTAGTAACAAAAACATAGACCAGAATTTTAATGTTGCCTTGATCAGAATCCCTGAGCATCAAAGGTCAGCCAAAAATCAGACAGCGTTATACAAATGAGCGAGACTAAAAACAAATTAATCAGACAATTCTCAAATAACTTGTAAACCTAGCTTAGGGGGTCACAATAACATTTCTTAATAGTCATCACTTATAATGTAATTTAATTCCTGAATTACCAAAATACCCAGCCTAATGGTCTACATTTAAAGCAAAACACACTGATATGAGCAGTGATACACTGTTACAATAACAACTTTAAGCCAGACAGATCAACCTCTGATTATAAACAGTTTTAGCAACACAAGGAGGATGCTATTCTAACAGCCCACCACTATTATTTTACAGTAGAATCAAACAGGGAAAATTTGGCTTTTTTCTGTTTTAAACACAAATAATATACCAAGTCTTCAATGGCTCATTTATCCAGAGAAGGAAATTTTCACAAGCTTTATTTTCTTAGTGAGAGCAGGTGGGTTGAACTAAATACTTCAGAACAAATCCATTTCTATTACTGGCAGCAGAAGTTTTCACGTAAAAGCATTTTGGGTGGGCCTCGCACACTTGGAAAAACGCCATTGTAACATCTCCACCTCTATTGTAAAGTCTCTGACTGCATTTATTTGCGAGAAGAGAAAAAAGATGGAGCATGTAACAATAGTGGCTTTGAATTTCTTCTCATTTTGTATGGTAATATTGGCAAAAAGCAGCCAGTTTTTCTGTCCATACAATCTTCTTCCTATGTGCCATCTCTACAGTATGTAAGCTGGAATGGCATTATCTTGCTTAATATGATACCTATTATCTATCATGTTAATTGACTAAGTGTTGCATATACCCTCTGAAGTACATACTGTTTTAGTAGGCAGAACTCCTACGGTCCATGTGATTCAGAAGAGAGCTCCTATTTGACCTAATATTTTAAAATTAGATACTACACTTGGAGGTGCGGCACATATCACCTGTCTTGTCCCATTGTGAGTTTGCTTTCAGACAGTATTGTCCTCATAAACGTGTAAAGATTTGATCAATGAAAGGCTGAACTCTTGCTACCCTTGGGGTAAAAAAAAAAAAACAAACTCTCATTCTGCATTTTTTCCTTTTCTTTCTTGCAAAGCATGTCCTCAAAATAACAGAGGCATAGAAGCACATAATCTGTCCTAGCCCCTGTGCATCTGATCATGTTGAGGCCATCTAATCACATCTAAGATCTACAGAAAGAACAGAGAGGCTGGACCTTTCATCCTACACCAAAGTCAACATTATGGGATTCTTGGGAAGCATTGCTGACATTCTTGAAAGTAGGAAAAAAGATGGACCCCTCTTTCCCAAACTTTAGGGAATGGATAAAAGGCACAAGTTCTTGTTTGACAGTATGTTGATGAAATAATAAATTGTAACCACATTGACGTTCCCTCTCTTCTCAGACCGGGGTGGGGGCAGATGGTGGTTGTGGTGAGAAATCTCTGCTGTAAGTGGGCGTCAGAGAGATTTATGGTCAACTTGGTCTAGGGCCCTCTACAGATGGGCATGCGTCCATGCGGTTTTTACCACACTGAATGCCTCCAGTTAGCTGGAGTCAGATAGGGGAGGGTGAGAAGATACAACCTTGGCAAGCGACTTAGTTTAATTAATAACTGCCCTCAATGAGGTGATGTTTATACAGATGGATCCTCTTTCTTTTGAACCCGCCACCCTTCCACATTGCTATGCCCTGTTCTGAGCTCTGGTTATCTTATCCCTTCAAAATATAGAGTGAGTCACTACTTCTCATTTCAGAACTAACCATACTGCACCCCTGCTAAAATGAGGTTGAGGTTTTCAATGATGGTTAGTTCTGGTCTGTATTTGGGTTAGTTGGTGGTTCTGTCTTTACAAACAAAACAGTCTGGTGAAAGCTAGTTATGAATCCTGGTAGAAGGGCCAGTATACCAGCATCTAAAACACAACATACTGTAGGCTGCATACTGTATGCTACTGTAGAAGTAGCTGATACTTGGAAATATAATTGATCAACTAAATGATATCCAAAAATCCACCAAAAACTAATATTTCAGTGCACATTTCAATCTTGATTCTATGCTGTCTCTCAAAGCACAGAAAAACACAGTTAGTCTCTCGGGTCACATTTGCAAAACAAGGAGAGGAACACTGAAATCAAGAGACCAGACCCAGGGAAAAGAAGGGAAAATTTTTGCTATTAGGACAGCCAAAAATGAATCACAGAATTACTTGGCTGGGGCTCTTGTGGTGAGAATGGCATGAGTTCAAACTCAAATTCAGAGCCCACAATGGCTGGCCTTAACGGTTCGCTCATTAGCGTGCTCTGAACAGGAGCACCAGGGTCATAGTCATGTTCCAAAATGGGTGCATGAGAGGCCCTTAAAAACTATAGTCTTCTTCTGATGTTGTCGTTTCATAAAACTAGAAACATACACAACAAGACATAAGCTAGTCGTCAGTGTCAAAGCCGCAAAACTTTCTCTTTCTGAGATACTTAAGCTGATTTAAGGTAGCTTATAAGCTCACGTTTGACTGACTACCCATAATACATCAGATGAAAATCAGTAAGCATAAAAGGAATAACTCACTGTGTGTTCTTGGAAACCATGAGATGCTTGTACTGTGGCTGAATTTGAGTTGGCTTAAAGAACATCATGGAAGCAGGGATTGGATAGGAAGATATAGAGGAAAGAATATTAAATCAAAAAAGAAATAAAACCTTCGAACAACAACAAGGGGTTGAAACGGGTTTGTGTACAACATTTTCTCTGGTTTACCACAGCAGAACACAGGCATGATAGCAGTAACACAATGCTAATGCTAAACAGAGTGCTTAGGGGTAATATATTACCCCCTGTGACATGGGACACGTGCTTCAGCCTGCCCAGGGTTTTGCTGTTCTAAATTAAAGGCAGAAGAGCACACCAGACCCCCGGTTCCCTGCATGCTTCATTAAAAGGAGGCATCTCCCCTACTTCTATCCCCTAAATATACGGAAAGAACATCCCAATAAATCATGTCCTCTGATCTCCTGGCCAGGAATTCCTACAAAGATTGCCTTTGTCACACCACTGAGATCCATGAAATACGGAAACAACGGCAGCACACTCCAAAAATCCTGGGAATGCCATTAGGATCCATTTGTGCCTGAAGAGGGTGGTAAAGGGAATTCTAAGACTTTTTTGATCATTCAACAATTGAAAATAATCTACCTCTAACTGTGTCCACATGTTTCGGCCTGGCTGGACCACACACACACACACACACGTACACGCACAGACATAACATACACAGTAAGAGGTGTGCTTTGCTGTATTTGTATATCTGTCTGACCTGTCTGTCCATCCTGTGGGATGATTGACAGAGCAGGACAGTCACATTTTTTTTAATAGTTTGGAAATTCAAAAACAAGCATGAGACCAAAAATGCTTCAAAAGATTTACAGTGCTAGTCAGACTACAAATCAAAAGTGTGACAAAGGTACATGAGGAAAAAATTTCAGACCATGTTGGATTGCTGTGTTGCTCTGACAGGCTTCAGACTCTTGAAAACGCATAAAAGGAAGAGCGCTTAGACGAGATCTCGAGTCTTGAGAAATGCTCAAGAAATAAATCATTCCAAATGTTTGCTGCCATGCCCACGTGTGCCACTGTGTTTCTTGTAATATTATAGTAGACACTGTTGGCACTACAACAGCAGGCATTAGTGAGGTAAAGGACTGAAAAACAATTAAAGTGGCTGATCAAAGACAATGTTCAATGACATTTGGCACCTTAATTTACACTCACTGGTTTTGGTTTCAAACCCAAACCTTAAATGTGGTATGGCCCTGGACTAGTGTTTTACACCATGGAAGAAATCGATGCCAATTCACCAGAGAACAAACCACATATGGACCTTATAAAGATCCAAAATCATATCCAAAAATGTTGTATTAAAGCCAAAATTCCGGTTGCGTAGATTATGAAGAATATTTACATAAGAATATTCAAAATAGTTATTTTGGATTAATCTGTTAAACTTTTTCAAGGTTTTCATCTAAACTAAGCATAAAACATGAGTTTAGATTTAGTCCAGTCACTGCAGAGAAAAATCGGGCTATAGAATTTTAAAACATTTAAGATTCCAGGACGTTTTTAGGATCCTTTTAGTGAAGATTAATGCTAAAACAAACAGTATATGATGCCTAATTATAGGGGGTCATCATGCTTGTCAGAGTGATGTAAAGCAAGACAGTTTATAATATTGTTTGTTATCGTGTCAAAACACTGTCTTAGTGCAGATGGAAGTTTCATCAACAAAGATGACTTTTGGAAAACATGCAGTATTGCATGGACACAACAAACCAGCTGTCATACATATGTAGTTTATATAAATAATATCAGTCATTCAGTTTTAATAGTTTTACCAAGGGAGAGATTCTCAATTTTCCATCGATCTGAACTCTGAATGACCCTTTTGTCAACAATGATATGTGGTTTGTTTATAAAGTAACAAGCATGAGGGCTGTTTTATGGCTCTGAAGCCCCCAGAACACACATAATCATTAGTATCATCTGTCAAAATACACAGAGTTGAGATGTTTGTTTCTAAAACATGTTGACTGCAGTTCATGTTACCTTGCATGCCATCAGTTTCAAATATAGGTAATTACGTTTCATAAAAATAACACTGTATAAGACGATTAAAAAAATAGGTGATTATATTGTGTTTTTGGATAGGAACTGGTAAAGATGACATGAGAAATGACACAAACTAGACACAAGATACACAGCCTAAGATCATTGGCATGTTGTGTTGGGTGGCCACATAAAAAATTATATGGGTCTCAGACCAAAAAAAGGTTGAGAACTCTAAAAAAGGTTCTACTGAGTGACCTTTGCCTTGTCAAATAATAGGACAGGGAGAGCATGGAAGTCATGACATCATCAGTGTCTACAGAACAGAAGCTTTGAGAAGAGGTGTTTGTGAAAGGAAATGTGCCAGGCTGGGAATCTGGAACCTTATTTTATTGTGCGTATAGATTCTGGGGGTCTGCACTGTCAACAATGACAACCATTACAAGCTTCTTACAGGCGCTCCTAACAGATGGTGTAACACAGCGTCTCCCAACATGATTTATTTGACTTTCATGCCTATACAGGAGTCCACACGTACACCACAGTCCATTGCGTTTGCAGAGGATGAAAAACACAGAAGGGGATTAGGTCTTGCAAGTCCTAAAAAGGAAAGAAACGGGCACATTTTTGCAATAGTTCGAAGTCATATAAAATCCAGAGAGGGATAGATGTTTTTGTTAAAGTAAAAGTATTATGGCATGGCTGAGATAGCATGAATTTTGGACAGTTCAAGTCTACTGAAAAAACAGAAAGGTGGACATTGACTAGTCTTTCATTAGTTTTTCTAAACATTCTGAAAAAAACTATTAGCTTAGCCTCATCACTCGTGTAGGCAAGAAAAGCCATTTTGAGAGAAATGTACAGCATTTCTTGTAATATTGAGGGATAGATTTTTTTTGGATGACAAATGCAGTAGAACACATCTTACAAAGGATGCTTTACTTGGCTCAGTGAAAGCACTGGGGAACTGAATGTAGCATCAAAGTTCACAAAAGGCTTCTAATGTTCCACAAGCTCAGTTTTACAGTATAACACAACATTGCTAACCCAAACTTTGTATCGCTACATCCTTTTTGATTTATAACTTACAAAAACTTAAAAAAAAACAATAACGTATGTTCTGTGATAAAGGGCTCCGGTTACTGGTATTCTGATTTGTTTGATTTTATTGTCGCATATTTCCTCAGTAGAAAAATCTGACTTAGGCCAATCTGTTCTCATTGCTGTGATCGAAAGGCAGAAAGTCAAACATCATTTTGTCCTGGAACTGTAAATGTTGGTTTTTGATGGCCAAATTCTGAATGGATCCCTGCCCATGGGTTCCATTGTACTTCCAGTCTTATCGATAAAACTCACACATCAAAACAATTCTGAAGCTGTGAACTTGGACAAGCACCTGTGAACATTCTCGAAAAAAGCTTTTGATAGGACACAAGTTTGGATGATACCCATGCTAAATATTTATTACCTTTAATATTCTTTACCTCTGGGAAAAGAATAAAAAAATCCAAGTAAATTTGGGTTTGAGAATTCGATTTCTGCTTCAGTCTGAATTCAGTTTTTCTGGCAATAGGGAATGAAACTGTTCACGCTGCAAGAAAGCTCATGTCTATTGTAACATGTTTAGACTGAGCAACGACTGTAGGCCATTAATAGACTAAAGTTCAATGATATCAATAAAAATTTTAAATATAAAAATCTACAAACACCTTAGTAAGAATAAAGTATTTAAATTTATTTCATTTAGGGTAATTTGCTCGGCATGTATTGATTTATAACTATTTGTGATAAATAGATAAATCTGTTAATCGAACAGCAATAAATAATTGATTATATACATGTATAAAGTACATATACGGTATATGCTTGTGTGTAAGAGAGGTAGTCTGTCGCACTAAATGCCTCAGGACCCAAAATTCAATTCATGGGCAGTTTACAGGACCTGAAAGCCAGCCAGCCATTTTTGGAATGCTGGATATGAGATAGGCCCAAGCTGGAAATTCAAATATCCAAAGGAATTCTAATTACAGTGGAAATCAAACACCATCAATTATAGAGTTTCAGCATTACTGCATGTCCTTTCCCCTCCTTCAAAAATCTGTTCCTCATCCAGCCACTGTCTTCCGGCCATTCTCTCACAATGGCCTAAAGAACGGGATAAACTTCTCCGAAAATGAACCACACTGAACACTGAAATGCTTACAAAATATCTACAAATATTAGACAGCATGTGGGAATGATGCTTTGGAATGTCTCTGATAATATCCATTTATCTTGAGAGATAAATTATTTACAATAAAAGGAGACAATTAACCCTAATATACACTGAAACACACATATTTTATATATTTAAATGCTCTGCTCAGTCTATTTAAGAATGCTGTTCTACCACAGTGTCACAGATACTTAAAACTAGATTTGACCACTGCTGAAAAGAATTCCTACCAAGATTTACCCTGTATGGACAACACGCACTCTGGCATTCATCTCTTGTACACAGCTATCCGTCTAAGTAATAACTGCTAACAAGCCAATTTATTTTTTCAATACATGTCTTTGTGCTTGTCCAGAGTCCAAATATTGAGTCCAGCTCTCAACAGTACACGCCTTTGTGCTTTAACCTCATAAAGTCAACATGGATAGAGAGAAGTCAGATTTATTTATTTATGGGAACAATACTTGCATATATGACTACACTGCTTCACTTGTATGCAAGTATCACCACACATATTAACTATGTTTTTTGAKATTATGATTGTTGAGTTACTATTAAAATACTGCAGACTGTAACCAAGTTTCACTCCATGGTCTATACACCTGCATATACCTGCAGGAAWACTACAGTCTGTACAAATTAWATACTTGCGGGATCTAGCTTCTGCCTGTAAACAACATCCACTACAGTACATTTATGTCTTTAGCAGGTACTTTCAACTAGTGTCTCAGTTTTACTGTGGAACTTGTGGTACCTTGAAACCTAATGTAACTCAAGAAACAGACACACCTAACCAAACATTTTAATGTGTCATTAAACTATACCAATATCAGTTGGGAAATAATGCAATTAATCTCAATTCCAAAGCTTTTTGTAGCAAAAAATACAGGAAAAATGGTATTCAAACATATACAAGTCTGTGGGATTCTTTTTCAGGCCTTTTACTAAATTCATATGAGCAGTCTGAGGGCATGTGAGACTAGTGTTTATTTCAGGGTGCACAGAGGTTGAACAAACCTCTAGGTCAGTCTGTGGGGGGAGAATACTTTACGATCCGTCTCTGACCAGCTCCTATTAGTCATCATCCCTGAGTCCTAAATCAACCGCCTGTCTGTGGGAAGACAAATAAAGAGAGGAAAAGACACATTAACGTCCGTAGTCAAAATTCTGCCAAGTGTCACTAAGTGTTATTGTCAGAGCCGTGCTTTAACACCACACTGCCGACCTCCATTTCCTGTTTCCTGTCACTAGAGGACCAGGAGACAATCCTAGGAAATCATTCTGAATCGGCCCTGCAAAGGAAGGTGTTCATTCAAACAAGAAGCCATGTGTACATGTGAATACTTTGGGCTTCATAAAAAAATTAAAATAATAATAATGCAAATATTTTCTTTCCCTAATGCACATGTGCAAGACAAGATTAGAATTATTCGTTTTATCATTGTTGTATAACCTTGTTTTCTCCAACACATGGAGAGTCACAAAATGGTAGTTCCATACTGTACAGTATGTACAGTATATTCACATATACAGTGTAACAAATGTGCCAGTCCGAGATGGTAATGCCCAGCTCCCATTGCAGTGCTCAGTTCTGACTATAATGATAATACTGATGCTCACTCTCACTTTATAATAAAATTTACTGCAAGACAGCAGAATAGCAGGTACTCCACCCAAAAATGAAAAGTATCCACTAAATTACTCACCCTCAAGTCATCCTAGGTGTTTATATTATATAGTATCCTGGATCTTCCAAGCTTTAAATTGGCATTAAATAGTGCAAAAATTGTGGAACTGCAAACTGTGTGAACTGTGTGTTGAACAGCATTGGCTAACTTATTTTACAAAAAGAAAACGTTTTCCTCTTTTACCCATGGCTATGACAACCATTTGTACACAAATGTCATCACTGGCCTCTCGTTTCGCTTTTTTACTTTGTAATGCAGAAACATTACTCTGAGTTTAATGCCAGAGGCTTGTGGTCTGTGCTAACAATGCTTTTACATGTCACTCATCTTTTATAGATGCCGTTGACCCCTAAATAAATCATGGAACAAGCATGTATTGTGAAGCATAAGCACAGGATATCAAAGCAAAGGTCATTGCTTGATTATGATGATAGACTTAAGAGGCCTCAGGCTGGGACTACAACATGCATGTTTGATGTCTGCTCCCATGGTTACCACATACTGTCATCAATAAGCTGCCATAAAAACTGAGAATGAACCATTTGAATGAAATCACAGTGGCTTATATACTGCAGAGTGATTTATGTTGTAGACGTTTGAATTTTTTTTGTTCCATTTTTGGTTCAGGAGTCTGATTTTCTATAGCATACTGTATATCATGATACATGGCCCAGAGACAAGAAACATTTTAACTGGTATGCTGTCCGTTTGTAAAGTTTCATTTCTGATGAGGCTGGTTAACAATAAAAAACATGTTTTATGTTGCAGTCTCAAAGGTCAGCTTGGCGTCACTGACCTACTATGATCACCACTATATTCAATGACAGCCAACATAAAGTAGATATTAGAACATCATGGAATTCTAAATCAAACTTTGTGCCCCAGTTTATTTGAAAAGAAACCCACTATGGAAGTTATAAAGGTTATAGAGATTAAGGATATAACGTGTTGAAATCTTGAGGTTTTTGGTAGCCAATGTTAAAGCCAAAAGCTTTGATTGATCTTTAACAAAAAATCTTTTCTCCAAAACTTCAGCTGAGGATGAATGCCTAAATACACATTTCTACAAGTCAACATTTTTTACTAAATAAATAAATTATAAATAAGCACTATTTTAATGATGTGGAAAACCGTGGCCCCAACTTGCATATTTAAAAGCAATTAATCATTCAGTGGACTTCATTGGAAGTTCAGTGAACTTAAGAAAACTTAGGTCATTCCAATGACTCTATTTCTGACCAAAATGGAAAAAATTTCCAAACTTGAACTTTGTTTAAATGTGATGTTCTGGTAAATTAGATTAACAAAGTAGATGATGATATCACAGACCTCCGCCGATCTACACCACATGCCCACAAACAAAACTGACATTCTGAATAGAAAAAGACCTAAATAAATAGTTGAATAAATAAACAAGTTTTAACATATTTAACAGCAGTGTTTCTTACTGGCCACATAGCTATGAAGAGCCAGAAGAACATATTTCCAGACAAACCTAAAACGGCAAACTTCTCTTGTATCTTATGACACGCCGAGACTTCATGGATCTCAACGGCAGCGCTGGGACTCCCCTGATTCACTGAATGATCATCTGCGTCTGCTGGCCCATCTTTCAGCTCTGCTAAAAATAAAAGGGAGCTGTCTGTGACTTGGTTGTGTTTGGTTACCTGATAAAATATTAGCTCAAGGAACTGTGGGGGTTATGATGCAAGATGGGTTAGCTGCTTTTATAACGATACAGTGATGCACACATCCATCTCTGTGTGTACAGCTCTTGAGACGCTAAATAACGTTCAGCTGTTGCCCAGATGTGCAGAATGAACAAAAAGGAGAAAATGGTTTTACTGGCACATACCTCATTGAAAGCGCAGACACACCATCAACCAAAAATACAGTATAACAGATCGTGAACTAATATATAGTTTTAGAGTTTCAGTTTTGTCTTAGGGCCTAGTAAAAAACACAGTAAAAAATACTTCATAGTTTATCTGGAGCATTATTATCATTTAACAGCAAATAAGTGTTTGGAGACCTCACAGACCCATTTTGATTTGTGTTTTGATTCATATTTAAATAAGGCAGCTGCCACTTATTGCACTATTCAACAGATTGTATTCATTTACGTTTTCACGACTTTTAAAATCCTCACCAAGTGAAAAATGCAATGAAATAAGTGACGTGCATTCCCATGACTTTTGTTGGCTATAAGATTAGGATTTCATGGTACTTATAACAACAATCTAATCTATCAAAGACATACGTTGCCAAAGATTCAGAAAAACAAGCTTTTACAAATCCCAGGAAGGCAACTGAATATAAACATAATTAATTTTTCAAAACGAATAATTTAGCGCTCTTCTGCAGCAAATAAAAGCTTTCTTTCTGCCGCATGTAACTCAAGCAAAAGAATGAAAAACAGACTTGATAAACATCTAGTACTACAGTTAATTACCCATCCCTGCTTAACAAAGTGACCTTGTCTGGCTACAGTTCCTCCACAATCATTACTTGGCAAATAACAGCAGGTTATTTACAATCCCATCTTTAACAATTGCTCAGCGGATCATTTAGATAAATGTGATTGCTCCTAAGAACCTAGAGGAAGCTTCGTTGCATTCTGATTTCTGACCTTACTGAATTTCATAGCTTCCAGTCAAGTGGGAGGCAGACACATAACTCTAAACTCGCTCCTAAAACAACAGCTGCAGTTTTCTCCCAGTCCGCTTCAGGAGTCAGAGAACTCTGACATGTTTGGTGTGAATGAAATCAGGTGGGGAAGGTAAAACAGCACCAGCGGCCATCATACCTGATGGATAAACTTATTAATGGGACTCCACCATATACAGTCATCCATCCACCAGCAGTGATGTCATTCTTTGGTTAATGTTCTTATGCTTATGTTGCCTAAGCAAGCTACTGATACCATATTTTTCTGCAAATTAGGAGTATGTTGCTTATAATTATTGTGCTTCTTTCCCTATATGGTTCAAATCAAAAAAGGAAAAACATAAAAACAAGAAAAGCTCTCTAGTTAACACTAGACTAATAAGTCTTGTTGTCAGTATGCTTAGCACACAATTAGGCAAGGGTAACGTAACACCAAAAACAGAGAAGAAAACTATATGCTTAATGCATTTTTTTTTTGCTGTTTGTGCCTGCCCACCCCCAATTCATGCTCAATGCTGTCATTACCTTACAACTTGTTCCTTATACAGTAGAGATTGTAATGCTATTTATTACATCAAATGGTCGATAAATCCACATCCTAAATCCCAAGGCAACAGTCCTCAGTAAAACCAAGATAATGTTTTAATGAATGTTCAACAATAGCTAAACTATACTCTGTTCATTAGAGCGTAGGCCACCAGGTGTAGATGAATGAATTAGATCAACAGTGTGCTCTCATTGGTAGAACCTGTTCACTGACAGTTTGATGTATTGAGGCTTAAATTATAGAAGTTTAAACTATGCTTTTATAGTGCCGTTTAAGTGCCTTTACAGACAGAGAGATCACTGCTATATCTAAATTAATGGCATTAGGTTTAACGCTCAATGCATATGTGTACACACATTAAGATTCACATGAGAGATTCAATTCCTGCATTACATGTTGCTAATAAAACAAAGACTGATCAAAAATAATTTTTCCACTGCCTTACAGCTCACACAACATGCAATGAATTATTTAAAAAAATAAAACGTGATGTAGGTGGTCTAAGTACATGGTTAAAACATTCACTATTGCCTTGCTGACTGCCTGGGTTAAATTTACTTACAGTAGAGGGAATTGCTTTTAAAGACATTCCAATTTCTTGTTATATGGTCTGTGGTCAAATAGATTTTCTTTCCTTCCATATTTTAATGAAGTTTAAACGAAGAAGGAAATTAATGACTGAAGATTTCCACTGTTTAGACTAATGGACACACAGGGTCTAATTTCTCAGGGCTGTGTTTGCTTTAACTTCAGAATTAAAATTTGACAGCAATAGAAATTGTTCAAATAAAGAATGGAGTGCCATTGTCTGTACATTTTCACAGTGCAGGAGGTGTACAGTCTTACAGGCTACCTCAGTTTGAGGCATTCATGTTTCAGCAAAAGCAGTCCACAGTCTGCAGAACTAACATCTGGTAGAACGTCTTGATGTTTCAACAAATGTGTCAAAGCAGAGTCAATTACTAACTTCTACGTCACACTTAAGATTTTTAATTCATAAGAGCAACAATGTTTACACAGACACAACGGTAACTGCGTTCATATGTGACCCAAGGGAGACATGTACAGTGTGTTTCCACATGTTTAACATCTGACACTTCACACTAACCAAACGAATGACCTTTTTAACACGTCCTAATATCATCATTTGAATGCATGGGCAGGCATCAGACATCTTTCCCCAAACTACTTACATCTGCTAAAAGTGGCTTTGTCCAGTCAATGCTTTTATCCCTTCATTTCCCTAATACCACCCCTTTTATAAAGCAGTATAACACAAGAAAGAGTTCTGCTGTTTTGAATATCAATAAATTCATTCATTGGTAATCAGAGACATGCGGCTATTCAGCGCAAAAGCGTGATTGTGAATATGTTGTTGCTTGCGGGTTCTACAAATCTAACAATTCTATAAACAAGAAGTTAATATTGGGTAGCTTATGTTTTAGATATAAAATGGCAAGTTGCTCTGTCCATTTTGATAACTGTTAACAACTGACTGAAACATTCCAGTGAACAAGAGAATCGATACAAACAGTATAGTGTTCCAGTGTTGTTATACTAAATATCAGCACTCTTGGTGGCCAACAATAAAGTATATATTATAGAAGAATTTACTGGGCAAAAGTATATAAGACATTATGTCAGCTGTCAGAGAGTCTTAAGCTTTTAGCTAAAGTTTACTTTACAGGGTAAATAACTGTGTCTTAAAAACTGCATCCAGGTCACCAAGTACAAATTGAAGTTGTGGCTACCTCAGCAAATACCATACACTAAAGAATTTACAATTTGGTTGAAAATTACAGTGGAAATATTTGTATAAAAGGCTACAATCACTATGAATTACCTCTGACATGTTTGCACATTTGCACAGGAAAGCCAATAAAGGAAAGAAATCTGTGTTAGTGTGTGAGAAAGAAATAAAGTGATACAGACAGTAAGAATACAGTCAGTGGAATATTGTAGGATGGGCAAATGAGAATGTTCATTAATTCTGTTGTCAGTGAAAGACAAGCTGAAAGTATGTGGTTTCTTCAAGGACAAGTTAGACAGGACAGGCCACCTCACAGAGGGAAGTTGGAGTCTCCACAGTACCATGTGGAAAAAAGGGAGGGAAAAATCCAGGCCAGATTGAAAAGAGGTAACCCAAGACTCTGAGGTGGCCTGATAGAAGTCAGGGGCCTTTTCCCCATCCACACCCACTTTGTGTTGTGTTGAGTGCAAGGAAGAAACTCTTCTGCTTAGAGCCAAGATAAGCAAATATAATGGTGCCACACATTAGGTTACTGTAAGGAAGGAAAAAGAGAGAGACTGGGTGAGCGAGAAGGTGAAAGAGAGAGTGTGTCTTAGTTCTATCAGCAGTCCAATCGGCTCCTCCTTTTCTTGACATTTAAGAATAGGGAGTCATTGATGCTACTTCAGCTTGAGAAAGATCTCATCACGAGAATTTAAACCACAGACTCTGTGTCCTGCCATGCTAAAGAGTAACCCTGCAACATATCAGTATTGCTTACAATTTATAAATTCATTTCTAATCTTTATTATGGAAAGACTTCTTTATAAAATCTACATCTCATCAGATGAGCTCTCTGTGTACCTAATTATCACATCACAAAGAACATTGTGCACATTGTGTTCAGTTCCACAAAACAGTTTCAAAGTGACTCACAAGTGAGATAAATACTGTATAAGTAGAAGCAAATCAAAAGGACAACAAAATACAATGAACCAATAGTGTAACTACGGGAAGGGGATACAGTACTTTTAGGTTAGACATTTGTTTAACCACTGTTCTTCATACAATACTATGTTTAAGGAACTTATGTTTACATACCTGCAGATTGTAAATCTATTCTGGCAATGTATATCTGGGACAGCCAAATGTTGAGACTAACAAAGATAGACTGCCATAGATATTCAAAGACAAACAGCATTGAAGAAATAGATGTAAATGGTAGGATGTAGACATGAGACTGTATCCTGTTGTGGAAATGCTTCCCAAAACTGTGTCATTATCTGACCTGTGGTCAGAAGCAACAATGCATCACCTCCCCAGAATGAGCTGCCAATATTTACTCTGACGTTCCTACTGACTTCCTTTCTCGTGACACATAGAAATATACATAAATGTTTGTATTCATTTTTGATAGTGTAGCAGTGTGCAAGACGATCTACGACATCTTCCATAAAATAAACGTCCAATACTAAACAACCAATTTTAACTTTACTGAGTCAACGTATACTTGGCATAAAACAAGACCAAAATGCATGATTTACCATCAAAAATATCTTTCAATTTCTTGGAACACATAAGTCAAAATGATTCCCTAGACTGCATTTCCAACTTTATGAACTATTTGTATGTTTTGCTGATATTACATATGACCGTTTGCATTTTTAAATCACTCTGCAGCAATATGGTGTCTGGTTGGGTTGTCTGGACGGAAAAAAATTTGGAGTGCGTTTATCAAAACCTTGTTTCCAACATGGTTATGTAACTCCACACTTCCTGCCCAGCATCTCTACAACAGCTCCCTCAGGTCTCTGAAACATATGAGACTACACTACATGCAGGCATTAAAATCCTGAAAGGAAACTAACACTAACCTTTAGCTCTGTATTAAGAAGAAGGGTGGTTACGTCTGCTAATATCTATTTCACCTTTCATTTCCATCACCCTATTCAGACTGAAATATGCAAGTCAAGAAAATAAGAACAAGGGGTTTATGGAGGAAAATGGCCTCAGCAAGGTTAAATCAGTTTTTTTTTCTTGAGGTATGGAATCTCCTGTTGTATGGGCAGGGCTATCTGCCAAACAGACCCATGAAATGAGAGAATGCATCTATGACTTTTCTGTGGTTTCTCTTCATCTGAAAGTCGTAATTAGACCAAGATAGGGTCTCGGATCCTTGCCCTCTCATTCCACTGCCAAGTAAATGGTACAGAAAAACATTCACCGCCTCTGTTTTGCCATGTCCATCATGTTCTTACCAGTGAAGTTAACATTTACTGAGCATGGTGGAGAAGTCACACTCAAAATTTCCAAATGGAAACAAATGTGGTGAAAGTTTATAGACATACTGTCTTTGAGCAGTGAAGTCATTCTGGCCTAGATCAGCCCTGTTATGAGGCAGAGGCCCATTTACGGCAAATATCACATAATCCATTTGGTGCAGTAATCAAGAATCAGGTTTGGTTAAGTTGTAGTGGCATTTGTTGCTGTTTTATGGACATAAAAACAAATAAGGAAGGAAAACAAAGGGAATTTGTTATTATAGCCACATGTCCAACAACAGCTTTTCCATGACCCGTTTACAAGGGGAGACCCCATATGTATAACTGTGTTTTTCCAAACTTTTCAGACTTATGTAACCACACAGAATCATTACTATAGAGTTCATGCCCCTCACTGACATCAAACATTTAGCAAGTCGAGTTCCTCTTTAGTTCTAATTAAAAATTAAAGCTGCAAACTGTTATTTTGTGGGGATTAAAATAAACAAAAATCTGTTTTTTTTTAATTCAATGAAGCAGTGTTCAAAATGGTCTCTTAACTTAAAACAATGACTTATAAATTGAGCGGTTGAGTCAGATTGCCTGTGAAATGTCAGCTTGGCTACATCAGTCTTCAACATTCGTATGGTTTTATGGTTCAGATAGAGATGGCAGCAAAGAGGCAAAAGTTACATATTGCAGCTTTAATATTATTAAAGTAAAATTGTTAGAACATATTTCCAAAACCAAATGCAACTGAGAACATCCGGAGAATCTGAGAATCACTGTTCACGCTTAAAGCAGCAAGTCTCATTGTAGCATAATCTTGCATTCCTGTCAAAGACAGTCTTGAGACTAAAAAACACTGTTCCCTGCTTCTCTTTGACAGCTTTGTTTGTCCTTTTCCTTGTTTTCCCAAAATTAGGATAATAGAAGCCAATTACCAATCAGTGACCTTTAAATGTACGTCTCAACTCAACAACGATTATCCATCAATTACTACTGGCTAATATTTGTTAAGCATACAAGGTCATGGAACTTTCTGTCACAGGGGAAATTAAGACATTATCCGTCCACAAACACTCTATTCAGGTAACAGCCATTTAGGTACTTACAATTTTGTAAAACACCATAATCACACACCATTTCAATTATGGGTGTGTTTAAAAGATACAGAGGTCTACTAAGTCCCAAAAAGACAGTTAGGCATCAAAGAAATGACAGGAAAAGGAAGCGATGTAGGAGGAAAAAGCTTACTTCCTCAGTGCAGGAAAGAAAACACCAGTGAACTCCACCTTTCCTTCCCTGTGTGTCTGAGCTGTGAGCACAGCTGCCAGTTTCAACCAAGAACCCTTGAGCACTCACAGGAAAGATGCATCACACTGTCCTGCAAATAAGTGGGTCGCTTTGTCCATACTGTTAAACCAAACCTACTGTATGTGTGTGTATGGGCCTTTAGAAAATACA
>JAZGTK010001898.1:0-35233 GCA_036877625.1 Ambastaia sidthimunki | reverse complement strand
GCCATTAATGCAGTTCTGGAGTTCTTGCAGGCAAGGCTCTCTGCAGGGCTAGCTCACTCCACCATTAAGGTCTTTGTGGCAGCTATATCGGCTTACCACACTTTATTTGGTGCTTATACAGTGGGCAGACACCCCCTGGTTACACGTTTCCGCCGAGGTGCACTGAGGCTGAGGCCCCAGGTACGATCTTGCACCCCTCCGTGGGACCTGGCTGTGGTACTAGAGGCCCTTTCTATGCCCCCTTTTTAATTAGGACTTTGCGCCCGGTTTGGCCAAAGCCTTTCTTTACCCGAGGTTATGTCTCTGAGGTTCCCTCTACCACACTGCGGCCAGTCGTACTACAGGCCTTTTGTCCTCCTCTCTTCTGGGAGAATGACCAGCAAAAGCTTTACTCAGAAGCTTTACTCGTGGTCTCCCCGCTACCAAGTCGCTGGATTACTGATGCTACTCGCATCTCATTTGAGTCCACTGGTATCCCCCCACCTCACCAAGGCTCACTCTACCCGAGCTATGGTGGCCTCTAAGGCGTTTTATGCAGGTGTTCTAATTCAGGACATCTGCGACGCTGCGGGATGGTCCACTCCCTTAACCTTTGTGAGGCACTATGGCCTCGATATCCGAGCTGGTGAAGTGGGCATCTCGTTTCCAAAGTGTTTAGATGCAGCTCGAGTTCCTGAAAGGGAACATCTCAGTATGTAACCCAGGTTCCGTGAGAGGAAAGAGACACTGCGTCTTCGGGCCATACTTCCAGTACCCCTGCCTGCGCTTGCTTCATTCCTTTTTAACGCTTCCGGTTGGCTCGGCGCATGTCCTTTAAAGCTTCCTAGTCATGACGTCATCCCATCTGTGACGTATCGCCCCCCGATTGGACGGATTTTACATGTGATTCAGAGTGCATAAAAGCTGGAGGCGTTCCCAAAGCGTTTTGACGCAGCGTCTCGTTTCCTTCAGGGAACCTGGGTTACATATGTAACCTGAGACGTTTTCGTAACATAGCTTGGTACAAGCGTGATAAATTGCCAGCTAGAAGAGGTTGTTTGACATACCCTTGTCTTTAAAAATGAATGGCATTTTTTTTTGTTCTTGGTGTTGCACTGTGCAATATTGCAGGCACTGTGGATGCACCACAAAGCAAAAGCTAAATATCTCTAATACTGTTTTTACTGTTATTAACAAACCAACTATTATTCAGTGACAACAAATTACCTGTTTATTGCAGATGCCTGTCAACTCACAGTGGATGAGAACACATTACACCCACGCCTGTTACTGTCTGAGAAGACCCAAACAATATCAGAAACTACAGTGGAGCAGAAATATCCTGATCATCTGGACAGATACAAACTGTATCCTATGTTTTTGTGCAGAGAGCCTTTAAATGACCGCTGTTACTTTGAGGTGGAGTATAAGGGTGGAGTTGGAGTGGGAGTTGCCTATAAGACTTCAGACAGAACAGAGAACATAATGGGTGTTAATAATAAGTTCCCTAGTCTCCAATGTTTGGATGGTGAACTGAAACTCTGGCAAAATAATGATATAACATGCAAGTTCCCTATCAATAGTAGATCCAACAGAGTAGCAGTTTATGTAGACTGGGAAGCTGGCAGTTTGACATACTACAGCATTCGTAATGACACACTTATTCATCTGCACACATTCCACACCACATTCACCAATCATTTATATGCTGGGTTTATTCTTCTCCCTGATTCTTCAGTGACTCTAAGACTCTGATTCCTCAGTGACAGTGTTGCAAGAGGCTAGATGTTCTGTAAAAAAGTTCAGTTAATTTACAAAATCTAAAAAGTGTTTAATTCAGAAGAAAATAGAAAAAAAAACTAAAAAAAAAAACTTTAAAACAAAAAAATGTGCAGGAACACGGATATGCATACTTGTAGCACACAATTTATTACAGGCGAAAAAAATTTAAAAGAGAAAAGAATAAATGTAAAAAAAAATAAATACATCTATGATACAATTAATACCTGCATCTGACATCTGTTGTAAAAACAAGTGGTTTTCTGTTGGGTTTTCTGTTGTCTGTAATGTTCCATATACAAGTACATTTCAAACGTGCTTTAGCTGTGCCTTTAAAAAAATGAGGCTGACACATATAGTCCATTTAACCATTACTGGTCACGTCATGTTTATTGTGGTTTTATTGACATATTTCTGTATCCATTATTTCAGTAATTAGTATTTGGGGATGAAGGAAAATAAATATACTTGGTGTACTTGAATATATTGTCTACACAAAGTGACTTTCATTTATACAAAACGATGTGATTTGAAAAAAGCTTATTTGAGCTGCTAACAATGTTTTGTAACGTGATACTAAAAACACTAAAAATGGCAGCAAGTTTGAGAGGTTTACACTAAAACAATGCAATTTACAATTCTGATTACAATAGCATTCTGATCTTCATAAGGAATTTAAATTAGTATTTCATAGCCCATGTCATATTTTACCATAAAATCAAAAGAGAAATATAACTGCAAGCAGCAATTATGGGCCCAAGCACTAGGACACCATCGCATCTCTGAAAACAATGTATGGTGGGCACTTGCATTAACTTAGTACATAGTAATGGAATATTTAAAGTCCATTTTAAGTGGGACTTCCTGCTGCCAGTAAATGTAATTGTAAAACAGAATAGCCAGTCAGTTTTTGAGCATGTTAAGGGGTCCAAAACCCCTGAAAAGCTTGAAAAAAAAAATAATAGTAATGCTAAGGGAAACAATATGGCCCTTTGCCCTTTTATTGCCTGGGCCCTAGAGAAATAAGAAATTTACAAATAAAAAAAAAAGGCTGTAAATGAAGGCTTTACGGCGGTTGTGACTTTGCATTGTGATTTTCTAACAATTTACCTTTACTGTAATCATTATTTTTAGTTTTAAGCATGTTTTTATTATTTATTTTGCCAGTTTTTTTCCACAAACACTTTTAATGCATTTAAGTGCTCCCAAAAATTCCGTACAAAAATGCACTTTTTAATCAAAATAGTGTGGCATAGGCAGCTGATAGGTCCCTGTAAATGGCTATCCTGATAGTATTGTGTACCATATAAATAGGGTTTTGTTTGTGACTCCACTGCCCTTTCCTTACTTCCATTTAGAGAGGGCAATCAGGGACTTTCTTCACAAATGGACAGCTCAAATAATAGAACAATTCCTTCTGGGATGATAATGTCAAAAAGGGAAGGGTAAGGAAAAGGAAAGAGAGAAACCAACATGTTCATGACAGCTGCTCAATTTCTCTTTGCCTATTGACAGTGACATGTCCATCAAACAAAAAGACATTTTCCCTATTCCAAGTAAACAGGGTTTTGTAAATGATTATTATTGAGTTTTGGTCACAAATAAAGCATTCTCTATAGGTAATTATTCAGGAAAAAGTTTACTCAAAATCTATCCTCCACCATTCCATGTGTAAGAGAAACCAGTTTGATGCAGAGAGTCGTTGATTAATAGAAAGACAAGGCCGTGGCCTGGTGCAAGCCTAAATGTCTGCTGAAGACTTCTTCTAGTTCAGCATCCTCATCCTAATGAAAGTCCTCAAAGGATTAAAAAGATGGAACTGTAGAAGACCACCCGAAAGATAAGAGCCAAGAAGAGGCAACAGGTATGTGGACACGTGGGAGTTCAGTTGATTGAAGACCAGACATGCTACAGCATTCTGGATCATTGGCAAGGATTTGGTTGCGAAGGCTGGAAGGCCAGCCAGTAGGGCATTGCATTAGTACAACCTTGATATTACGAGTACTTGGTAGGAGCTGCATTGTCTGCTTGGACAAGAAAAGGTCAGGTTTTCCTGATGTTGTAGAGCACATACCTTCTTGACAAAGATATTGGCATTTTTGGCATAGGCCCTGTCCATAGTTTGACTCAGAGGTTGTAGATTCTAGCTGGATAAATGCCGGTGCTAGTATCTGCAAACAAAAATATGAGTAAGTACAGCTCTTATATACGCCAAGTGTTAAGTAGTGTTAAGTGATTAATTAGATTGATTGGCTGGTTTTTCTTTGAAGAAAGGAACAACTACATCATGAAAAATCTGTCTGTTTAGGCATGTCAAGAATTGCGGTTTGAGAAGACAAAAAGTCAATGCGCATAAAGTCATCAAACAAATACAAAATGAAAGGAAGCTTAAAGGAAGTCTGAGGTGTGAATAGGGATGGTTTTGGTGATAAGTGTTTTGGAAGCGTTTGTGATATCAGCTTTCGCTAGCAAAGCACCTGGGCCTGCCAGCTATATTAAATGGATAGTGCTATCAACCAAAGCATAGTGTAGGAAGAATGACTCTAAAGAAATGCATTCATTGAATGGGGAGAGGACATGCAAAAAAATCATCCACTTTTTCCCATGTGGGCAAAAAAGTATGTGTGAACGGCACACTGCACAGACCAGGGTTTTTTGACGTCTGAAATGATGGACTAGCAGTTCAGTGTCAGTAACTGAGCAATCTAATCTTGTAAAGTATTGTAAAGTGTTATAAATGATGCAGATTTTGCTAAGAGTGATTTGTGGTATTTGGAAAATAGTGTACGCAGTAACGTTGAATAAAGTCTGCCATCATTGCCAGATAGAGTTCAAATTACTTTGATCAAAGAGTTCTTTACTTTGATCAGGGAAAACTTGACATAGAATGTCTCTGACATGTTCAGGAAAACTGCCATATCGCCGTAGTGAACCATTTGCTGGTCATTACAGCACTAGTTGGGGTTCTACGTCGTACAGCCAGAGGGGAAGGTGAAACATCAGTCATCAGAGTCAGAATAATCACAGTTGCCAATAGCTTTATGTGACATGTTGGGTTTGTAACTAAACACGAGTGAGTGGAATGCCAGCGTTAGTATCTGCCAACACAACAATGAGTGAATACAGCTCTTATATACAGCAGCTATTGAGTGATGATTGGCTAGATCTATTTGTAATGAATAACTTGTTCTAAAGCTTACATTTCACTTACTACTAGTCATTTTAAAAGGTTCACGCATGATTAAAAGGTTCACACATGATCTCTTAATGGTAATTAACCAGTAAAGACTGAATGTGTGAGCGAGACTATTGACTCAAATCAACTGTAAATGTTAAATGTGTTTATAAGAAAAAATTGACAATTTTTATGACAACACTAGCATGTAGATGAGTTAAAATCTAACATACCTTGAAAAAAAACCACAAAACTGAACCATTAAAACATTTTGATGGGCTTTTTAAGAAATAAGAAGTATTCCTATAGTTTCATTATAGTGCTGTAACAATTCCTTTGTTTCTTCACTCCCAGTTCACTCATGTCCATTGTACATCATTGCAGAGCTCAGTACAGCACTTTTAATGACAGCCTTTTAATCTTGGAGATTTAACGACATACTTCATGGTTGTGGCTCAGCTGCACATTTCATTGTGCTGTGGCATATTTTACATGTATGTACGGGGTCACATCCACTCTTTCACCACTGAATGTGCAATGGGGCTCAGGAAGTCCAATCTAACCACTGACGGGCAGTAAATAACATATTATTAAACACATAAAATAATGGCTCTGTTCACAAGAATTGTCCTACTCCACAGTGCTGTCAGACATCAGAGGTAAAGCCACAAGCCTCTATAAATTAAATATGAGGAAAAGCCTTTGAGTAGAGCATGGACCACTATATAACACCATTAAGACAATATAAGGGCTTGAGTACCTAATATATGACATGCATATTGAGGACATCAAACATGGAGATGGGCCATGGAATATCAAACAATATCATTGTACATCACATACATATTTATGAATCATTTGTTGAGATTAGAATAGGAATCATTTCAAATTTTAACGTGTTGATGCTTAACAGCATCATATTTTCTAAAACGCAAATAACACATTTAGGCCTAACTTATCTGACTATTTTAATGATTTCATTCCATTATGTTAACTTTGTGTTCAGCCTCAGCAGACCACTGTCATGTTTATCAGATAAATGTCACACCAGAACATTATTCATACTTTTTCCTGATAAGATTTTAAATGATACAGCTGTTGCCAGGGGATTGCAAACATATTCCCCATCTTCCATCCTTCTCCAACAGTGTTCCAATGGTTTATTTTACCTGCAAGGTGAAAGGTCAGGCCAGGCAATTTCAGCATAAGCCAACAAGAACTGTTCAATCACGTGTTAAACGTTTCCATAACTCGGCAAGTCCTTGAACTTAGAAGGTGACTGGCAGTCTCTGAACAAATCATTCATTTTTCAGTGTACTTTTACATTTAATAGAATTTCTTATGACTGTATATGTCTATGAGTGGAAAACCTTATGAGAAGAAATATATTCCTTAGGAGTGTCAAGCAGCATTTCTGTGGAACACTAGATGAGTGTGTGTTTGTTCTTTAATAGATATCATTAAAAAACAAAAAGGCAAACAAATGTTTTAGTGTGGAACATAGAAGGTCTTACATCAGAAGTGCAACCTGCCTCCTGACGACTCAAGGGGAAATGAGAAATGGTTATCATGAGCCCAGGAGACACACGCTGGGCTCCACTGACACATGGCAGCAGGAACACTAGGCAAATAAAAACTTACATAAAAAATGAATATATATGTTAATTAAAACAAGCATGTTTGCATTACCAAATAAAACAGAACCTGCAACTTACACAGAGGTCAACAGAGGTCTGTCTGTCTGTTCATCCATCCATTTTTTTATTCTGTCTGTTTGCCCGTCTATCTCTTTTGCCCTTAAGAAAAGTCTTTTCTTAAGACAAAAACTTAAGACAATAATTGACTTTGATTGACAGTGTAATCAACCTATGACATGATATAAATAAGCAGACATGAACTTCTTCACTTCCTTGTATTCATTATGACATTATGTATCCCTCCATCCTTTATGACGATGTGTCAATTGTCACAAGAATATCTTGTTACATTTTAGTCAGAGTGATAAAGGCATAAAAACATCAAACAAAAAAATGCAGATAACAATGTTTGGCATTAATATCACTATTTTCGTTTAGAGTTTTACTAACTGCTTTTACACTAATTGCTAACATCCCTACCCTCAGTTCATGGGTAAATATTATGTGTTTTTCTGTCCAGAGGACAAACCAAAAGTTAAAGCTGTGCTACTTTCACTGGTGTTATCACAATGTCATGTCTCTTGACTTCCAATTTAGAAAACAGAGGACAGAGAGAACAAGTGTGTGTGTGTGTGTGTGTGTGTGTGTGTGTGTGTGTGTGTGGAAAGAAGGGTCTGCACAAAACACACTGGAATGACCTCTGGTCCTGGCTTAGTAGACACTGCTACAGTAGACACTGATGTGTTGCCATGTTTTGCATACTTCCACGTCCTCAAAGTGTGTGGCTACTATGGAAGGTTAAATAGAAAGGGTAGGAATGGCTCTATTTGTTACAGTAATGTCCCTTACGGTATAATTCATTCCCCCCAATGCGATGTTGTTTTGTGGAGTGCACCATTTATTTCTGCCTTTTTTATCCAAATATATGTACGTAGTTGACTGCTATTTATTTCCCATTAACCCCCCCAGTGCTATGATGCCGGAGCGAAACCTTTCATGTTGATTTAATCACTGGAGATCATATAATTTCAATCAATTTGATAAAACATTGATCTAGTTTTCTGAATTATATTTCATATAATTTCTTTTTGCTGGTCTCCTAATTTTTGCAAAGAGCACTAATTGCTATAAAGGACATTATAGATTTTTGTTTTGTGTTTTTTTGGCTTTTGTGAGGTATGTTATGATGACAATGAGATCTCACAGTATGTACAGTTATATATTGTAAAACAAACATTATTTAAAATGCTTTAAGGAATATATCAGGTTGAATTCAACTTAAACTCTGAAATCAGCATCTGCGGCATGATGATAATTACCATAAAAAATGACTGATTCATTCTTTAGTTTGTAACAACAAACAAATATGTTTACAGTAATGCACATACTGTACAACGGAAACCCCAAAGCAGTGTAAATACAGTGTAAGCCCTTCCACATTACAGACAGGACTGAGAAAATGTGCAGGCTTTTACTCATTGTCCTTGTGAGGCTCCAAATGTCCATAATAAACACATATCATCCTTACTTTCCCCTTCTGCCTGAATGGCAAATTAATGTTGCACTGAATTAAATCATTTTTCTATTGCATTAAGTCCTGTTCAATTTTATTATGCTGACAGTATCACTCTGCTTTATAGTTTTCATGGGGAGAGAGGCGATATGTTAAAGGGTAAAAAATGAAAAACAGACATGTCAAGCAAGGACAAAATGATGTTATTATGGGGTGGAAAGGAGATTAAAATTGTATTAGAGCAATTCTGATCTTTGTGAGGCATGTGTATAAAGAGACCGGTGAGAATTGCACATGGCTTTTTCAAATAGCTCATATAAATGATTGACCTTTTTTCTGAAGTGCTTTTATGAATTATTCCTTGAGAAAAAGCCACATAACCTTAAATATGTTGTCTGAATTATAATCAAATCAAGCCTTCTCGCAAGTGTAGGTATCTTCTTAACAGTCTCGAATACATGTGATGATGACCATTAATGTATAACCATTAATGCATTCTGGGTAAACTTCACCCTCTATTAATTAATCCATCACCTAAAAGCAAAGTATTGATTTTTGTAATGGTTTTACAAATTTGTGAAACATCTAATGGGGTAATTAAATTAATGTGTGGATTTAATAAATCATGTGGAATGGAACTAAAGATTCCATCCTGACTTCTTCACTGGAACAAAATGAAAACACAGAGGCATGTCAAAATTAAAAATTTGTCATTAGTCTTCTGGATTGTCATCAATGCATTGTTAAAAATTCTTTAAAAGTTAAGGGAAAACAGCTACTACAATACTTTACAGTCAATAAAGTAAAAGTATAGAGAAACTAACGATGAATACTGAAACAGATTTATTTGGTTACAAGCACAATACTTTATTTGGTGTGGTGGTGGCCACAAAAATATTGCTGTAATACATTTGGAAATATGCCGCGAGGGGAAACTGTATTAAAAAATAAACCTTCTTGTTCAATTTGCAGTCTTTAATTCACAATTTACACATACAATTACGACCAACCTGTTTAATATTTAAGCACTCTGACCAGCCATGAAGTAATTAAAGAAATCAGTGGCAAAAAAACATACAGCAAGCAAAATAAAGAGCAAAAAAACAACTGTGAAAAAGGTGTAGCTGACAACCACAGTCATTTCACAGCAAGCGACACGCAGTGTGTGAATCATGAGAAGGGCAGTAATTACTTAGATATAGCCAGTGTGCTGCATTCATTTGCATGATTTCAATGACAAATGCCCCTTTTAGTACAGTATATGTCATAGTATTCTTGTGTCAGGAAGTGCTGGTGTGCATATAAATCTAGCAGGTCCAACTTCCGGACTCTATAATTACATCAAATAGAGGAATTAGTGCTTTCCTACACAGCATAAGTCCCAGTGCCCCTCCATTTCTCAACCACTAGTGTGGCAAATGGAACATTGCCCCCAACGGAACACTGAAAAGAATTGTAGTGCTGTCTGTGGTTCATAAATCTGATTGGGGTGGTTTGCTTGTTAATCTTCTAATTTTAAAGGAGAAACTCAGTGTTTCAATGAACTTTGTGATGATGATGACAGGGTGATAATGAATCACATGATAATGGTAATGATAGTAATGCGGTTGATTTCGGTGCTGATGACAGTGGTGTTATTGAATTAAATGATGGTGCTGATGATGATGATGATGATTTCGGTGGCATTGATGGTTGTGGTGGTAATGATGTTAGATGTACAGTATGTAAACCGTAAAGGCTCATCCCTTAAACAAACAGTAAGGAAACTTGTATACTGTTACATATATATAACAGTATACAATAACATATATGTTACATATACTGTTAAATATATTAGGTATAATGACTGCATACATGTCAGCATGAAGATATTAAATAATGAGTTATGTGTTATTAATATCAGCCAGTCACTTATTCATCTTCCTTGTTTGTTTTCATGTTATATTCTTGTGAAAGCTTGGGAATCTCTGATGTATACATCCTACATGATACTTGGGTCAGGGCTTTCCTACTGAGACATGATCATACATTTTACATGCTCACACTCTCAAATGAGCTTCAAACAAGTTACAAAAATAAACAAAGGTCCTTTATATTTCAGCAGTGTGCGGCATTATTTAATGAAACAATGTATGACAGTGTGTCTGATGTACCATCTAACGTGTTACTGTACTTTGAAAACCAACGTTCATGTTTTGTATTCTGGTGGAAGCTCTTTTGTAAATGTATTGCACTGTTGCAATTATAATTCAGCTTTGATGGACCACAAGGAAACAATTTTCACAGCAATTTTAGGCCACGTCTGCGTACAAAGCCAACCGATTCTGTCCCTGTGCCATTTTCGCATGGAGTACCTGAGTGCAGGCAACCGCCATTCTGCTGTGAAAACAAACGCTTCACTGGTTTCCTGAACGGCACTTTGACAATATCTTATTTTCTGAGGACGCTTGCCTGTCATATGCAATGACTTCAGAAAAGACTGACGTGATCCGCTGAGGACAAGTAGCTATTGATTTTCTGTGTCATCCAAACAAAGAATGCTGTCTCCTCTGGCGCTGTGAAATACCATCATCAATGATCATTCACGGTGTGCAGATGTAGCAAGACAACCCTGTTCTCCATTGCAATCTGTCCATCTGTTCTAAAAGGCAGTTCTCCACCTATTTCATCTTTTCTTCCAGCACAACAGCTAGTAATTACCCATATTTTGGTGAGGTCCAGCAATGGCAATAGTAAGAATGCATTCCCTGCATTCAACCTCTTTGGCGACAGTTACATCAGACAAACATCTATAATTCACAATTCACAATCAGAGCCCATATACATGTCTCCAAAACTAGAGCAAATGTAGAAATCATAAATTCAATTTGACCAGCTGCATCTCCCAGCTTATTTTCAGTACTCAACACACACCTGCGATAATGTGGCAACACGCATCCATTCTTCTTTCCTGGTTGCCTGTCAATTACCGGTATGGTGAGGACATAAAATCACAATCCTCAGCACTCTACACAGTGAATGATTCCTTAAATCAGGCAGTTCAGCAGGAGTGCGATATATGCAGGTCTTCGATCGGAGAAGCTCTGCGAGACTGAATTTGTGCGCTCTTGGGAAATAAGAACGGAGACACATAAGCTTTGAAGTAGCAAGAACTAGTAAATGGGCCCTGGTGTGCAGCTCTCAGCTGAGGCATTAAATAGTTCAGGAGACTGATGTAGGGTTTATATTTAAATTTTGTGCAACTTCTTATCCATCTATTGAAAGATGTTCAAACTCAAAAAGCATAAGACCCTTTTATTAAAGTGCGTCACTTAGTGTTACACCTCCCTCAAAATACATAAAAAACACAACATAGCAATTTATTACAATAGTACTGTACGAGCTAAGCTAGCTGTTTTTAGGCCCAAAACAGAACCATTTCTTCTGAAAAGATTTGAATTAAACATGAAACTATTAAGTACTCTGCTAATTTCCAGGCAACTTCATGACACAGTTTCCATAACAAACATTTAATTGCTTATGTTCAAATTAAATGTTGTTCTACACCCATAACAGATTTTAAAAACTCAAAAAATATCAACATACTCATTGTACTCATTGTAGAAACCCAATGGGTGATGACCAATTTGTGTAACACCTGACAAAGTGAATTAATACAAGCAGTTTTTTGTGATGCATGAGCATCTTACAGTTCTAATTAACCTTCCTACTGCTCTAATTAATTAAATTCTAGCAAGGTCAAGCGCTATGAATTGAACAATTAAGCAGTTACCTGGTATGAGTGGTAACTTAGTTAGCTTCTGCTTTCGGTGCTGCAGATATAAGTGAATGTAGGGGGTTTCAAGCCCTTCCAGGCGCCTGCCTGACACACCTGCTGGTGATGCTGTGTGTATGTTAGGGGAGCGTTCGCATGTGTTATTCTCGATCCATCTGCCCACAAGTCATCTTGTGAATGTCGATAGATGGCAAGAAACAGAAGAAGAAATCTCTAGAAGAAGAAATTCTAGTTTTGTGGTCCTTGGTGCAACTTCAGTCTGTGATACCACCAGTAATGAGGCAGTTGGACACAACAGCTTGCTGATGTTCCAAAATGGCCCTAATAACTAGGTATCATTTACAATGCTAGTCCCCTCAAGACCTAACCCATTCCTGTCTAGCAGTGTGTAACCTGCCAAATGTGACTGCCAACTCTTCCTGTCCTCGGGACATCCTTCGATTTGGCGCTTATACAGTGATGGACGTGACAGCAGGCCTAGCAAATTCATTTGTGGGATTGTTAGGAATATTGTTGAGCTCTGGAATAGAAATAGAAATATTGTTGTTCTCATCAGCCTAAACTCAGAAGCACAATACTGTATCATTGTTTCTCTCATCTTTGCTTAAGGACAACAGCCTTTCTAGGCCAATGTCAGCTGTCTTCTAGGCCTGTGTTAACTTGGTTTTTAATAGGTTTTGCTTATTTTAGTAGGAAAATAGTAACAGAAATAGATTATAAAATATATCATTACAAAAATAAATAATTGTGATTTATTTATATTATTATTAATAATAATATTATGTTACCTAATAATTACAAAACCATAAAAGAATATCAAAAACTATGTAAAAAAACAATCTCAGCAGCCAAACAGTTCTCACTAACCATGTTTTTCCTTGTTAAAAGTTGAAAACCACACTTCCTTGTTGAAAACCACACTTCCAATCTGGTTATTTTTGTATTTCCTGGGACTTTTACTTTGCATAGTTTTGATTAGCTTTTTGAGAATGAGGGTGTGTCATGCAACCTGTTAGCATTGGCATCTGTCTACTTTGTTTTAGCTCCTGCCAAGTGACAGATGTGTTTGTGCCAAAGCACTAAATTCGATTGGACAAAATTGATTGGTCCTTTTATGTCAACAAGATGTGTTCTCTACTCCCTTGTAAATGTTTTTTCTTTTTTTTGTTAACTATGTGAGATTATATGTTAGTTGTTAACAAGACCAGACAAAAGAGACAGAACCTGACAATAAAGAATTATTAAAATATACTGTTAGAGGGAAAATGTAGAATGGATTTATTCAAATAATCCAATCATGGATTACCTCAGTGTATCAAAAGGACAGTTTTAGGGCAAAACCAAACAGAAAAAAACCTGTAAAATGTAATCTTGATGAAAGTTTATTGGCATCTAAATTTTAAAAGTCATATTTAGCTTTGGACTTTCTAATGAAAGTTGGCTTAGTGACACAGAGCTAAGATTGGAGACAGAAGAAATAGTTGTAATATAAAATCATGAAATACTTGGTACCATTACATCCTTTCCTTGCCAAAGGTGACTTCCAAATAACCCTCATAGTCCAAATGAAAACTGAAAGGTTAATGGTCTTTGAAACTATTGCCAGTGGGTCCTGAACTCTTTACCCCCAGTTTTAAGCGTTACTTCACTTAGTTTCACACTGAGATTTATTGAAAGCGAGCCTGTCCCAGAACAAAACAGCCCAGCAAAACACATCTTTTACGAGCCCGGCATAAATCCACATGAGTGGAACTCGGATCCAAAACCAGGGCCCATAACGTACATGATACACAATGGGGAAAAGGGTGAAAAAGAGTTGTCATTTTGGTCATATTGAGAAAATGAATTTACAACAGATGGTTGTTTATATATTTCTCAGAATTTATGTAATTATATAGGAGTTCTAAAGCACATTTTATTACGGGAAGTGCATCAAGACATATAAAACCCCTGCAGAGAGTTAATTAGGCAATTACGTATTCATTTTATATCCTCCTTGGCAGGGAGAGAAAGCTTTATCACCCCCACCTAAACTGCTTATTGCTAAAGACGAGTTTAGGTGTGCTAAGAAGATAGATGCATAGGTCCGTTTCTTTGCATAAGAAAAAAGAAAAATCCCAAAAGAGAAATCTAGAGATAATAGATATTATTAATGTTCTGTTTTCACAAGAAACAATCAGTTATCCAATTACCATCATGCTTAGGTAGCACTTGTTTAGAAATATTAATGAGCTGCAAGTTTTTCCCTAATGGAATGTCTTTTTAAAGCAAATCCCAAGTAACTCGCACAAGAACGTAAGGAAAACAAGTCCAGGATATTGTACATTAATCAACGAGGAATAACAAATTACATATGGGCAGTGTAACATTAAGTAAATGCATGTAAAAGGGCACGTGAGGACTAGGGAACATAAACAATTTTATGAACAGACTTTGTCACAAAAAAGATTAAATTACAGATATTGTACCTGTGAATTCAAAAGTACAAACTGAAGATCTTTTTTTTTAAGTTATAAGTGTTTTTTCTTATCCCGACTTAATATGCAGAGATAACTGTAAAAAAGTCATTAATATGCTATTTTTTTTTAAAAAGTGTAAATGCTGTGGCTCTGTTGTGCTAGCAAAACGTCTCAGGTTACGTATGTAACCCTGGTTCCCTGAAGGGTGCGTCGAAACGCTATGGGAAACGCTATCAGCTTTTATGCACTCTGAAACACCTGTTGCAACAATCAGTTGCGGGGCGTGACGTCACAGAAGGGGTGACATCATGACCAGGAAGCTATAAAACCGCACGTGCTGCGCAGCTCGGGTTAGCTTCGAAATGAATGAAACGGGCACAGGCAGGCGGTACCCAAGGTATGGCCTGAGACGCAGCGTCTCGTTTCCTTCAGGGAACCAGGGTTACATATGTAACCTGAGACGTTCCCTTTCAGGAACTTGAGCTGCGTCGAAACGCTATGGGAACGAGATGCCAACTCCACCATAGTGAGGGGGCCCCTGCCCTATGTTGCGGCCTAAGGCACCAGGACAGAGGAGCCAGCAGTGGCCTGAATATCTAGGCCATAAAATCTGACAAAGGTCAGGGGAGTGGACCATCCGGCAGCATCACAGTTGTCCTGAATTGGGACACCTGCAGAAAGGGCCTTAGAGGCCGCCATACCATGAGTGGAATGAGCCCCGATCCCCAAAGGAGGGGAAAGTCCAGAGGTCTTATAAGTGATACGGATTGCCTCAACAATCCAGCAACTAATAGTTGGCTTAGAAGCAGGTAGGCCCCTCTTGTGTGGACCAAAACAGACCAACAGCTGGTAAGATTTCCACCACAGGGCAGCTCTGTGGACATAAGTGTGCAGTGCTTGCACTGGACACACAAGGTGTAGCTTCTCCTGGTCACTATCCCGGAAGGGAGGAAGACAGAAAGCCTGGAGCACGACCGGCCGCAGGGTCGAGGTGGGCACCTTGGGAACATAACCTGTCTGAGGGTATAAAAATGCTTTGGCCAAACTGGGCGCAAATTCCAAATACGTAGGGGCCACAGAGAGGGCCTGGAGGTCACCTACTCTCCTCAGAGAGGTGATGGTTAGAAGAAAGGCCACTTTGGCTGACAGATGCAGATCCGAGATCTGATGTATAGGCTCAAAAGGGGGAGCACCTAAAGCCTCCAAAACTACGGCCAGGTCCCAAGGGGGAACTCTAGATCGCACTCGAGGCCTCAGCCTCAGCGCATAGTGGAGGAAACGTATAACCAAAAGGGTGTCTACCCACTGAAGAACCCGCAATGGGGATGTGGTAAGCGGAAAGCGCCGCCACCTACACCTTCAGTGTGGAATGAGTCAAACCCACCTCAAATCTAGCTTGTAAGAAGTCCAGCACTGTACCAATAGGGCATTTGACTGGGTCTAATTGGCGGTCTCTACACCAGGAAGTGAAAAGCTTCCACTTCAGGGCATACAGTTTCCTCGTGGAGAGAGCTCTGGGTTGCAAGATGGTCTCAATGACCTCGGTCAAGAGACCGGAAGCTACGAGTTGCGCCCCCTCAGGGGCCATACCCATAGGTTCCAACGCTCTGGGTGGGAGTGCACGATGGCGCCCCCTGCCTGAGAGAGAAGATCCCCCCTCAAGGGGATCTTCCAAGGAGAACCGTCTAGAAGAGATATGAGATCCGAGAACCACACTCGGCTCAGCCAGAACGCGGCTACTAGGAGCACAGATACCGCGTCCTGGCGTATTCTTTCCAGAACTCCCGGGAGCAGAGCGATCGGGGGGAAAGCGTACAGACGGAGCCTCGACCATGTCTGCACCATAGCATCCAGCCTGAGAGGAGCTGGATGAACTAGAGAGAACCAGAGGGGACATTGCGCAGTTTCTTGAGAGGTGAAGAGGTCCACTTGGGCTTGCCCATAAATCCTCCAAATCTGATTCACCACTTCAGGGTGAAGTCTCCATTCCCCAGGCCTCGGCCCCTGCCTCAACAGGGTGTCTGCTCCAACATTGCATCGGCCCGGGATATAAGCTGCTCTCAGTGAGCCAAGATGTCCCTGGGCCCACACCAGGATCTGGTGCGGAAACTTGTAAAGGGGGCGCGACCGCAGACCGCCCTGGTGATTTATGTAAGCGATCACTGCTGTGCTGTCAGTGCGCACCAGCACGTG
Organism: Ambastaia sidthimunki; assembly: GCA_036877625.1. Taxonomy (NCBI): domain Eukaryota; kingdom Metazoa; phylum Chordata; class Actinopteri; order Cypriniformes; family Botiidae; genus Ambastaia; species Ambastaia sidthimunki. The sequence goes on along the minus strand of JAZGTK010001898.1, from coordinate 18,723 downwards.
GCGGTCTCTCAGGTTTGGGAGGAAATGCTGATCATGTGGAAGGGATTCCCCCTCAGGGAAAACCCCTTGGTTTTGAGCCACCACTGTAGAGGTCTCATGTACAGTAGGCCGAGAGTTATGACATTGGACGCTGCTGCCATAAGACCTAGCAGTCGTTGAAACTGCTTGACAGTGAAGGACTGGCCCTGCTTGAATCTCGTGACTGTGGCGAGGATGGAGTCTATTAGAGCGGGAGACAGACGTGCCCGCATCATGGTCGAATCCCATACAACCCCAAGATAGGTGGTTCTCTGTACTGGAGAAAGCACACTCTTCTCGCCGTTCAGTCGAAACCCCAGCTCTTTCATATGGGCGAGGACGACATCTCGATGTTGAGCCGCCAAAGGCTCTGACGGAGCCAAAATCAACCAATCGTCAATGTAGTTCAGTATGCGAATGCCCTGGAGCCAAAGTGGGGAGCCAAAGCCCACCCTTTTTCGGGACTATGAAGTAACGGCCGTAAAGCCCGGCTTCTCTGAACTGAGGAGGGACCACCTCGATGGCCTCCTTCCTCAGGAGAGTGTTCACTTCTGAGTCCATTGCCCGGGCCTGCATAGGCCCTACTAGTGTAGGGAGAACACCCCTGAAAGTAGGGGGATGAGACTCAAACTGGATTCTGTTGCCATGTTCTATAGTGTGCAGGACCCATCGAGACACCCCTGGCAGAAGTTTCCACGCTGCCAAAAAGGTTTTAAGGGGTACCAGCCTCTCAGGGCTGGCATCTAGTATGTCTACTATAAGAGAATCGGTGCCCTGGGGCGGGTGACCGGCAGGAACAGACCGATATAAACGCTCTAGGGACCTCAGCGAAGGCCGCGGATTTCCTAGCTCCAATGCCCCTCGGGGCATGAGCTGCAGGGAACGCGGGGAGACCGCTGTGCCCTGAAACACTGGAGGTGGCAGGGTTAACAGCTGGGTCCCAGGAGGGCCCTGGGCAGCCGCGGGCACCGTGTAGTGTGGTGGACCAAGCTGTGCTCCAGGTGGGGCAACCCTCCGAGGCCCTGGCAAATAGTCAGGGCTTCTTCCCCTGGCCAGAAATCCTCCTATTACAGTCCTCAGGTATTGTTTGGAGGACTTCTGGCCCAAGCGTCTCGTCACCCGTACCCTAAGAGGAGAGGAACGGGCTCCCATCTAGCAGTCCCCAGGGAACGAGAGCGGCGAGGGAGGAAGCGCTGGAACACCTCCGCTTGCTTGCGTGCCTCCTGGTACCTCTCGACGACCATATGCACTGAGTCGCCGAATAGCCCAGAAGGCACAAGCGGGGCATCAAGGAGGAAGACCCTGTCCTTTTCCTTCATATTGGACAGGGTCAGCCAGAGGTGCCTATCTGCGGCCACCAGGGCTGCCATAGACCTGCCGATGGCATGGATGGTCTCCTTGGTTGCATGCAGGGACAAATCGGCGGTCCTCCTCAGCTCCATCACATCCTCGGATGTGAGGCCCTCACGCTCATCGATGCCCTTCAGCAGCTCAGCCTGGTACGCCTGCAACACCGCCATAGTGTGCAGGGAAGCCCCAGCCTGACCTGCTGCCACATACCCCCTGCCCAAAAGCGTTGAGGTAGTGCGCAACGGTTTGGTGGGCAGGGCCGGAGCCTTAAAAACAAAGCGTCGGGGGACAGATAGCTTGCTAACATCTGTTCCACCCGGGGCATTGCCTTGTAACCCTGCTCGCTAAGCCCTACCACATTGCCATACATCGCAGATGTTTGGCAGGGCCAAACAGGCGAGCAGAGTATGGCCGACTCCATGACCTCGACACCTTAGTGTGCAGGTCTGGGAAAAACGGCAGGCTCTGGCGTGGAGGTGCACGCTAACTGCTAAGAAACCTCTCATCCAAGAGGCTCCTTTGCTGAGCAGCCTGCTGCTCAGGGGGCCAGTTGATATTTAATTTAGCCACCGCCCGAGTAACAACAAGTCATAATGCGGGGACACAGCAGGCTCATCCACACTCTCAATGTCCAGTTCTTCTGTGGACGAGAGGTGAAGAGCAGACGCCTCCCTCTGGGGGGAAGAAACCGCAGAGCGTGCTTCCGAACCCAGAGAACGGGAGAAGGACCTGACGGATGCGGAAAGAAGCAAACCCGAGCTGCGCAGCACGTGCGGTTTTATAGCTTCCTGGTCATGAAGTCACCCCGTCTGTGACGCCACGCCCCGCAATTGATTGTTGCAACAGGTGTTTCAGAGTGCATAAAAGCTGATAGCGGTTCCCATAGCGTCTCGACGCAGCTCGAGTTCCTGAAAGGGAACTAAGCATTCCAAGCAACAGTGATTTAACCAATGGTATGAATTTGGAAATATTGATTCATCCAACCAATGGAAAGCAATGCCGTTGAGAGAAATGAACAGTCATTATTTTAGCATTTAATTTTGAGGTGATAGTAAAGCACTTAACAAAAAGTGAAATAATAAAAAATTGTTGGGTATTTTGGCCATTACTGAGTGCTTTTTTATAAATTAATTGATTTGTTTATTTGATTAGAACATGACACATTTACAAGTTTACAAGTTTGGCATGCACAGATCCATCACAGTAACCCACAGTAATCAGTGTCAGTGTAAGCATTCAGTGCATGTTAAGAACAAGAAGTTTGTTCTACATCACTTTCCATCATATAGACTGTCAGAGCAGTTTACAAAGACTCTGCAGATGCTCTTTTTCATCCCCCTCTGTTCTTCAGCACAGCGCTTACCCCAGGGATGCTGCATCTCACTTCCATGTTTAATTAAATGATTTGAGACCATTTGGGAGGCTAACCTGTGCAACACGTTATTGACGTATGTCATTTAAGAGTTGCTGAGTGACTGAGAGACAGATGAACTGTTGAATGTCCTCAGGGAAGGGATGACTTTCTTGTGTACCATAAGAGATCATTTAATTGTTATTGCACACGTGCTGGTGGTGTCAAAGGTGATATTATCTACAATTTGGAAAAGAAAAAAAACAACAAACTTAATGCTTTAGAACTAATGCTTTATTTTATATTTACACATGTATTGTATTATCATGAAACTAAAGAATATTTGTTTACAAACATAAGTATTGATGGTCAAACATAACTAAAATGGTTTCTTATTAGTACACAGCATACAAGTGTACATTCAAATTGCTATATTTTCACATCAATTGTTTTTCTTTTGTAAGGACACCTAAAGTGTTAGGGAACACAGACACCCAGATGGAGTTACACAATGACAGGTTTATTGAAAGCGTTCAGGTAAGCAGACAGGATCAAAGGAGCAGGTGATTGATGATGACTTGGCTTGTGTGAAGCGGCAGGACTTGAGCAGTAACTGAGATGTCTTCGTTCTGGATTGCTGGATGGCGAGGAGAAACGGAGAGAGGAACACCAGGGAACTGATCAGCTTACACCTCAGTGTAGCAGGAGCCTTGACTGGAATCACAGGTAAGTAACACGTTAGTTCTAGGATATTTCAGATAGCATACAATACCAGGGGTGAGTCCGTTATATGCAGACGAGACCGGACATTGAGTGAAACTGAGGTGTGTGTTTATAAAGGGTGGCTGGTGACTGGAGTAATGAGGAACAGGTGCGGGTGATTAGTATTCTGGTGAGAGAGAACGTTGAGATTGATTGGTGAGAGAGCCTGGCCGATCTGTGACATAAAGACCCCTAATATGGGATATCAAAGTGTACACTTGTTGTTCAGTCAAAGCAACACATTTATGCTGGTAAGAATTAAGCTTAAATAAGCTTCAATAAGCAAAAATATCATAATCAGAACATAAAAAATGTGTAATTTACAATATAATGTTTTAGTAATTCTGGTGGTGCCTAGTAGCAGGAGGCAAATAGCCCAATGTTGCACATTTTGCTATTAAAAATCAATTAGCCTGAAATAAAACACTTTGTTTACCACGTACTACAAACACAAATGCATTTCCTCAGTAAATGCCCCCCAGTTAAAATCAAGACAACACATAAAACAAAGGTCAGGAGTGTGATGATGCACTGACTATTAACTCAGTGTGAAGCAGTTATCTGTGCTTAAATTACAGTGGAAATCTGACAAGTTCTCTGTGTGAAACCAATAAGCCTGTATATCCATGGTAATGCCTATTAGAAATAATTAGTATAATATTGCCTTTAAATTGCATTTCAACTGTCAAAACAAAAAATGAGCTTTTGTAAATTTTTATTTTTATTACTCTTTATGGTTGCTTGTGTCAGTTTGATGTCTCTCTGTCACACAGATGTCCTATACTGGAGTCAACATGTACTGACAATTGTAGTTCAATAAATCTAAGTGTGACACCCACATTGGTTAAAAATGTGTCACCGTTTATCTCTTATTTCTTAGCTCACACCATGTAATGTTGTAGGTGGTTGCTATTCAGTTTCTTTAGAATTGGTATTGTTCTTTGTGTTATATATGGTTGGTATGGAGTTCTGGGTGGTTGCTAGGGTGTTGCTACTTTAGGAGGTTACTTATTAGCTGAAATTAAACCCACCTCAAAAGTCCATAACCTGTTTGATAGTCTGTCCCCTCCTTCAATGGAAGTTTGATGAGATTTCTTCAGTGTTCTTGACTAATAGTAATAGTCATGCCACTTGCCAGTAATTAATAACTTGGCAGATACAGGGCTGGTGGGTAAACAGGGCAGCAGTTCCGAATCTGTGGTCTTTGTTCCAGACAAAATGCTTATGTAGTTAAGAAAAAGGTTTAATCTAACATCTGAGTTAACTTTTTGAAATGTATATTTTAGGATTTAAACAATACATATAAAGCTTGAAATAATTAAAGTATTAACATCACAATGACTGAGCTAAAAGTATTAAGCAATAAACAAATGCTTACAATACATATACTACAAATGTTTATTACAAATAAACATGCTAAACTTGTAATACTAATTAACGTCGTCTACAGCTGGACAGATGGAGAGACATACCAAAACTGGTTCACGGGCTGTCTGGACCACAGATTAAGACACAGCAATTCAGCACCATAGCTCCATCAACCCCCCAGATCCCACAGATGTGTCATTATCTGCTGTAGAGAGCCTCTCAGAGGAGCCTGGTGTGTGGTGAGGAGACCTGCCATGCAGCTCACTCCATTATGAGACAAACTGACAAAATGTGGATGGATGGGCCTGTTTCAACGACTTCACTCCATGTTTCCTCTGAGACAATGGTAAAATATCTATTTTCCACTCATCGTCAGAGGACCACATGGACTATCATGTACTGCTAGGACAAACCCAGAGATAAAACAATGGCTAATTTGCTGAACACTGCATTTTTATTCTCTCTGTAAGAGGTCAGTCCACAGTAATAGTGTCTGGGTGTCTGCGATTTTCATGTATATTTAGTACTGTGCAGGGCTTCTTAGCGTAGCTGTGTTTTTATAGCCTGTGGCAGTTGTACTGTATGAGAATGTACACCACATAATTTAGGGGAAGAACTTCAAGACAAAGTAGATTGAAATCATTCGAAACTGACAAAAGCATTGCTTATAAAAATATGATTGTTGGTATAGTGTTTTGCTTCTGGATCTTTAAATAAAAAAATCTACTTTACCATGTCACATACAGGAAAATTGACAACTATGTGTGCAGAGCATTTTTTTAATATATTGACTATATTTAGCACATTAGTAAATACAATTTATTGCAATACAAGAGCATTTTTTTGTACAAACCAAACAATGTAGGTCAAATAAAGCAGAAGTACAGAAGAATTTAAACTCATCAAGTTTAGCAATGTAATCAAAACCTAAATCAAAACCCAGGCGTAAAAGTTCTGAAAAGACTCTTGTCTTAGTCTAGATCAGAAAATAATGCACATGTAACACTGTAATTTGCTGTTGATATGGCCATCCTAAGTATTTCAGAGCAAAATACAGCTTCATTTGACACCTCTCTTTGGTCAATTTACACTGTTCTACTAAAAATAGGGGGCATTTAAAATGATTTTCTATCTTTTGTCATGTCTGACTGACCTTGTCCCTTCAACCTCAGGGTTCATGGGCAATGATCCCCAGAGGGTCTTATCTCAAAATGTTGACCATGGTAAATAACCTCCAGGGTTGTTCTCCTCGTATGGCCTAATTATTTAATGGAGCACAAAGGTTGTTTAAATTACCCAGTTCCAGCTTGTCTCTTAGGAAAAGGGCTTAAGTAAGTGTCGATCAATTGCAACACTCTTACCCTGAGTTTACTTTAAAAGGTATTGTAATGTCTCCCATGACTCCTGCTCATACAAGCAAAGGGCAGTTTATGAACATAAGTGCCTCATGTGTCCATTTTAAATTGCTGTAAGTGTGACCAATGCTCCATTAAGATACAAACTGAACAGGGTAGACTGCGGCCCTTCATGTTCATACAGATGTTAAGCACATCAAATCTTACTTTAACAATCTAAGTAATAAAATACAAGGTGTCCAAAGGAGGTATTTTTGAGAAACAGCATTTGAACACTATCTACAAAAAACCCTGTGAAAACTAGAAAACATCCTAAATTATATACTGTATACAATATGCAATTTAATGTCACATTAAAAATGTCATTTTGTCCCACTAAACTGCTACACATTGGAAAAAATAGATAATTAATAGATATAAAAGTTTAGTTAATTTTTCTCAATCCTGACATGGACATTCAAAAAAACAATGACCTAAATTAACACCTTTGCTCAAAGGCTTTGATCTTTGTCCATGCTGTTCACTCCTAGTTGAAAACAGTAGAAATCTACCGCGTGTATCTACACACGTAACCAGTGGTTGGGTAGGAAAGTATTGGCAGAGAAAATAAATGCAAATGTAAATGTCTGCTTCATTCCCTTTCACCACCAATACGTTCATCATCAAAATGGAAAAATTGTCAAAGTTGCCATACCGCCTACTGACTGAATGATTTATTAAGGCCACAAATTCTTGGTTGATTCACTGTGAATAAAAGGTTTCCACAGCAAGTTGTTATCTGAGTAAGAAATCTCCGCTGGTCCCCTCTCCCCACTCGTACCGGGGGCTTGCTGGAAAAGTGTCAGCCAACAGCTGCTGATTTATGACATGTCATATCAGATGGTAGAAATGCGCAAGGAATGAGGCTGTAGTGTAGATGTCTTTCAGTGGGGGGTACAGGGAGAATAAATTAGGAAATCTCTCTGAGTTATGATGGAACTGTGGCCATCATTATGAAACAACATACGTTATTGCTCTCTATATGAAATTCTGATTATTCTGTCGAAAGTCTGCAAAGTTATGTTAGCATATTCAATGGGAGTATTTATGGACAGAGAGAAAGGTAGATAAAGAACTTTTGTTGTGTTTGTAAGTTATTGCCATAGATTGAGTTGTAGTGTTGTTGGAAATGAAATTGTGGACAGGCTTGCCAAATAAAGGTGGTATTTTATAGTGTGTGTATAGTTTATATCTGTCCACAGAGGTTTATGAGAGAAAGTTTATAAAATCTTCAGAATTATCTGCAGACAAATGGAAAACAACAACAAATCATCTTCATAATCATCTTTATCTAAGCCACATGCTTAACCGTAATCTACCTAAAATGTATTACCTTCAAAAATAAAAGCAGCACATACAGTACCAAGTTAGCACCTACTTTTGAACCAAATGTTTGTAAAAATATATTGACCTGTTTGTTCTTGAAATTTGCTTTGTGACATTTTGGGCTGTACTACACAACCTGCTTGTACTGCAGACAATCAGTTTGGGTTTGTTTACCCATTTAGCTCACACACACACTTTCCGACATTCAATAGTTTCATTTACAGATACAATCTCACATTTATTGAAGGCAGGAGAACATCTAATCTAAATAATATTTATTTAACAAGTGGTATCAAATAGATAATAGGATCAAGTTCTTTGGCATAGGCCCTGTCCATAATCCAACTAAGGTTTGCAGATTCTTACTGTTCCTGCCTGATGATGAATATGTTTGGATACATATGTATGGACAGGGACCAACCTGGTGGTGGTGCGGAGGATAGGAGTGAATGCCAGCATCAGTATCTTAGAACATAAAAACAAGTACTCTTCTATACTCCAAGTGTTAAGTGATTGGCTAAATCTGTTTGTAATAAATGACGTAGCATTAGAGTCTTCCTAGTAGAACTTGTGCTAAAGGTTGCATTGAGGATATGAATGAACACGAGATCCTGTAGCTACAGGTAAACGAGACTGCATCATGACAAAGTCTACAGGAAACTCTCCTGGCAGTAACATTGATCAGATGAGCTCTGGCAAAAATGAGATAAAGGTAAATGTTCTTTTTGAAGAGCATGATCAGGAGCTCCACCATGTTATGATCACATGCATTTTAATTATAGTAGTCTATCAATCCATCGCAGAATTAAATTACTAGATTTTTAGATATTTAAACACAATAGTTTAATAAAAAAAATAAAAATAAACACTTTTTCCATATAATGAAAGTGAACAGGCTCTAGGTCTGCACAATAACCCAAAAGCACTGTAAATGTACAGTATAATAAAAACAGTCCACATAACTTGTGCACAATAATTGTTCAGAAGCCATGCAGTTTATTGAAAATATTATGTTTTACCTTTTAATCATATTAAAAAGATAAACTTTACCGTTATTTTCTAAACTATCAGGTTCACTTTTGAAAATGTTAACATCTTCGAAAATGTTTCAATACTTTATATTAATTCAATTATTCTTTTATAAATGTTTTTCTTTTCAAGAAACAATTTTTACTATATTATTTCTTTTCCACCTCTGGATAAAGAAATTTGTGTGTTATGCTTATTCAGTCTCAAGCTTTTGTTCTTTGAAAGACATTTGCACATATTGTACATCTGTCCCACAAAAAAAGCATATAAATATTCTACACTAACTGTGTTGTGCATCCAGACTCCACTTCACTTCCTAGCATTGAAAGAGACATATGTTAACTTTATGGACTGTTGAAAGTCAGCTGGGTGCTTAGAGGGGTATTAACATTGATGTTAGGGTTTTATCCAACTAACAGGCAGAGAAATCATACACTCAAGGTAATCCAAACAACACTGACAACTTGACTAAAGAAGACATGTGAAACTAGTCGCACTTACCAAAGCTGTAAAGAAACAACATGGCTTATATACCGTTTGAACAGGAACTGTATAGTAGAAACAGGAAGTGAACTAATAATCGGGTGATGCTCCCTCTGGTGGTTGGATGAATGGTTATTAGGCTGAGAAATTACAACTGTCATGAGGTCAAAGTTCATTTAACCCAACCAAACATATTTTATAATGTGGTTCAAAGAGGGTTAACCAGGCAATGCTCTGCAGCTACTGACCCAGCTGGATGACAGAGTGTAAAGATGAGTGAAACATCCCAACAAAAGGTTAAGATTCAAGAGGTTTCTCATATCTCTATCCCATATCTGGTCTTAAATCAGATGCAATAGTGTGTTGATGATAGTTTGATAAGACATAGAACCTCAAGCCACTGACAGTTATGAAACCTGCTTTATTGAAAGCATTTGGCATTTTTTTTCTGTTGTGTCTTTAATTTATTATGTTACAAGACAAGAAAAAGTGTGAACATTAAAAACAATTGACAAACTCTAAACTCTTTCTGTTGTTGAAGTATTAAGATAAAGGATCTCTCACAAAGAAGTGTAAAATTACTGTGCTCTCATGACAAGTGTATTTATTATGCCATATAAGTTGCTACATTCTAAATCGCCAAAAATGTTTTAAATGAGTTGAAATTATACTCCCAATGTTACATTTTTGTAACTTTTGACAGTTAATGGTAGCATAGGCAATAGAAAGGTTAGCAATAGCAAAACTTTTAGTGGTTTTTAGTCAACCACTTTTACTTCTAGTGAGACTTTTAATCAGCGTAACAACAAATGTTTTTGGCAAAATATGCTTACCCTGCGTTTAAGTAGGTGTGGAACATCTAATCAGGATAACAATTTTTACATCAGTCATGTTTAGTCATGTTAGGTCAAGCATTTACCTTGTACTTAACCAATCGATTTCCCTCTATGCCCCAGACCCAAATATAATCATTTCATTGTAGGTGTGATAGGATGGCTGTTGCCCTCCTCCCTGGTTTTATAATTAAGGCTTAGCCTATTGGTTGCACCCCAGTGTATAAAAGAGGGAGTGTATTTGCTACTTTGTGTGCGTCATATTCAGCTGACCTTTATGTTTTAGGTGCGTCTCTAATGAGCGGAGTTGGACAGCGGGTAGTTCCTCTGCTTTACCAAAACACTGCTGACTTTCTGTGATTCAGTTGCGGACATCAGAGACGAGCGATCTCTGTCCACAGCTTGTAATACAGGTGGTGCGTTTCCTGTTCGTTCCTTACAAACAGCCTGTGATCGATCTGGCACCAGGGGCAGAGGACTGACTCGCATGTGTATGTGTGGGCACAGTGGCTTGCAGTGATTCTGAGGTGTTCTATCGAAACTGCCCCCTGGTAAGCCCAGTCCTATGTCATAATTACAACCAAGGGTTATTATGAGTGGAATGAGTGGATTAGTGATTTTTCTAATATTGCTTTTAAATTTTAATAAAAGTATATTTTTGCATTAACCTGTGTCTCTGACTTTTTGGTGATTCAAACCTGTGTAAAATCTTCGGGTGAAATTCCAGAGGTGGCATAGTCAGATTTTGAGTATTTGTATTAACTGCTATATTGCGTCTTTAATTTTGGGGAATTTGTGCCCCCACACATAGGTTTCATATCTAGATGTATTTGCAAAAGTTGTGACATCTTAGATTGAGATTAGGCCATATTGCTACATTACCTCAAATCAAAACCCTTTGGAGTTACTTTTCTTTTTGAAATGTTGGCAAGGTCACAAGCTATACTGCACTCCTTGTCACTTTTAGAAAGGACATAACTAACTGCAGCATCGAAGACAAATAAGTTAAACATTAACATATCTACTGCCGAGTCACCTGTTCGACTTGTGGCTTTTCAGTAGGCAGAAAATCTCCCAATTTGTGGCATGTCTTCTAATGCACAGTTTAAAGCTGCACAAATGATTACATTACATCTGAAAAAGAACATTTTTTTATTAGAATTCAACAGTGATGGATAATGGCAGTGTGATTTTATTGCCAGTGTTATAATCATCAAGGAACAAACATTAACTGATCTTGTGTCTATGTCTCAAGCAGAACTTGAGCGTAAAGTGCATTTGGATGCTGACATTTCAGCTCAAAGTGACACCTGATTTGCAATTTGTATTAAGCTTCGGAGTGACTCTGTGTCCAATGAGAATCTCTGTATGGTCATTAATCTACACTCTCCTCTGCTCATGTTACGGGAGAGAGGCCAAAAAACCTTACAAATCTGAAAAGCAAATATGCTTTTAATAAGCCAGCAGGGAATATGCAGCATGTTTTTGTGCAGCACACCTGAGAACCGAGAACCATTTTATCACATTTGCTTGGGAAGGCAGAGGTCACTAACAAATTGGACACAGTATTAAAGAGGTTATGAGAGGTAAACAAACCTTCCCTGCCTCATTAGGAGTCAAGCTGATTCAAAATCCAGACATGAAATGGCCAACATGCATCTTGATGTCATGTTCCATGAAATATCACATCTCTTGTGTATGATGTCTAATTATTTTTAGTGCATTTTGGCCCTTTTATCTCCGGTGGGTGTTTGTGAATGGAAAGGTCATTTGTCCTAATGACACTCTATTGCTTTCTGTTGCTCATGAGGATCATGTCTTATGGTTAATTGTAAAGTGTTTAGTTCTGTTAGGAAAAAATTGTAATAATAAATATAAAAAAATAAAGAATAGTCAATTTGCTCATGATATTTGTAATGATATTTTTAATTTTAGGATATTTTGATGGTGAATTAATGGTTTAAGTTTAGAGAAATGGTTATTGTTAGAACATATTTCTTTTTTACAGTGGGGGGCGGGTTGGGGGAGTGGAGTCAACTAGATGTAATCGAATGCAAATGAGATTTCTGATATATAGCAACTGTATATTTTCAGTGACATTTCTGTAAAATTGCTCCATTCTGAAATGATAAATTTCATTTTCGTAATGAAAACAAATAAGTAAAAAAACCCTGAGAACAACAGAATAAAAAGACTTGTTTTTATTTCCTGGAAATAAAAAATAAAAGATTCCATTTTCTGGAATCAGTCAAATTGTTTCGGAGAGTTTCTGGAATATTCATGAAGTTTATTAAGGCAACCGCTGTGGGGGTCCTTTTAATTAACAACAAATTACAAGCTTTTCTATTTATTCATGCTGCTAACAAAACAGCAAAATAATATTGTCAAGTCTATACACATAAAGCATTGCATTGCAGCTAGTGTGTAAATCCTGGGATGTAAGTGTTTAAAAGTAAAGTAGATTACCTTGGAGGTGGAATAAAACCAAAATGTTTTTTAATCTTTTTATGCAGGTCAGAGGGAATATGCACATCATGTTTGTGTCCTGAATCAAGAAGAGCTAACAAACTGTATGCCACTAGCTTTTATTTCCTGCAGAGTGCTGTCACCACAAGCAGTCAAAGTAACTGCAGACACTCTGGGCACCAGCATAGATTTCTGAGGTCAAAAATACATGTGCGTATGTATACAGTGTACATATGGGAGTTTTAAACTATAACATTTAATCCAATGTGTAATATTGATGTAGTATGACAAACAACACAATTCAAGGCATACTATATTTTGGACAACATGTTGACATGTTTTCCAGTGACCCATAGTACTTTGTTAAGTAATAAATTGCAGTGTTACTAGTCAGTACTTCAATGTTTTTTCTAGATACAGTACAATGCTTTATATGTACTATGGTGTCCTTTCAATTACTCTGGAATGCTATGTAAATACCATGCTATTTACATGTGGTAATCATTTAGTACCATAGTATAAATCAAAGTGTTATGGTATTACTATAATATAATTCCATCTCTATACCATGGTACTGCCACAGTCATTTTTTATAAGGTGTGGCAGTGAAACGTTTCTAAAACTAAGTTTTGTTTACTAGCTTCAAAGCTACAGTAATCTGTGGGCCAAGGGGGAAACTATTCCTGCAACTGTACATTTAATTTTAACTTTATATTTTATCATATTATAATGACTTTCTAAAAAAAAAAACCCTGATAAAATGCTTCTAAAATACACTATAAGTTGTAAAGTTTATGCAAGATGCATAATCTAAATATCAAATAAAAGGCTGTGTACTGGGTTAAAAAAACTGGGCTCTACAATTCTCACTCTAATTATGAAACACACCCATGTTGCTTTATTTAAACTTTGCAAGTCACAGATGGCAAGAGACAGGATCAACCAATCAGCAATAATCCACAAAGTGCATGTTGTCTGAATATCAGCTATTTGCAGCTAATTTTAAAAGCTGAATCTCTTTACAAGTGCAGTCATGTATGGCTAATAGATGTCATGCTAGTGCTAGTTTGATGCAAAAGGTAAGCCCATGTATATTCAAGATGTTTGTGGATCACTTAAATCTGTTGACGCCAACATCATTTTTGTACCATGATTGAATGCACAAACTCCTAAGTCAATAAGTCACCTGTCTTGGGGGGTCCACAAGGGACTAAGGCAATTTGAATAAAGCATATCATTAAAAAAACTAATTTAATTGCAGTGTTGTAGAATCAACAGAAGGCAATTCCCCAGGTACTCAATACACAGCTACGAATATGTTTTCAACTGCCAAATGCATATATTACAGAGCTTTAGTCAGCATAAATCTCTTTAATTGTGTTTTATAATGCAAACATTTTATTGTTCGATAACAGAAGAGTTTAACATAAAGCTATGCTACTAAATATGTCAGTGCCCAACAGGTTGTGCTTCAGGTTTAATATTTATCAAGTTGCAATGCTAAGTAATATCAAATGTCCCTAAATTTAACAGTTTTGTATTTACTTTTACCTTGTATAATTTTGTTTATGAAATGTTTGTGTTTATTATAGCACCCTATCAATAAGCATGATTATATGGTTAGCTATAGTTCCCTTTCAAGTGAATTCAATGCTTAGTCATGGCTTGGTGCTATGGGGAATGCGCTTCAGGTGCGCCCGAGTCTGAACGTGTAAAATCACGCTTATTTATAGGCAAGTCAAGGTCATGTGACAAAGCGTTCCACGTCACAAAGCTTTCAAAAGGTGTCTGCAAAATACGAAATCAGCTTCTTGTCCTCAGGAAGCCCATTTGTCTGCACATCAGTCACGTCTGAGTGTGAGAGAAAACAGTATCTCTAAGGTTCACACGCAGAGGGCTTCATACCCTTTCTATGTGGATCAGACCACAGTTTCTCACCTTGAGTCCCACTCTACAGGCACAATGCTGTTGCAGGATTCTTACGATGGATGCCTCTCTCACAGGCTGGGGTGCAGTTCTCAATGGCCACCACAGTCTGTGGTCTGTGGGAGGGCCCTCATCTCTCCTGATACGTAAGTTGCCTGGAAATAGGGGCAGTGTTTCTGGCATTGTAGCATTTCCCTCCACATCTCAATGGCCAACAAATGCTAGTCCATACAGCCAACACAGTGGGCTCTTCCATAAATCACCAGGGAGGGCTGTGTTCGCGTCCCCTGTTCAGGCTGCTGCAGCAGATCCTTCTTCGTGCAGAGACCAGACTGCTCTCCTTTAGAGTTATGTACATCTCAGGGTATACAGATATCCTGTTGAGACAAAGGAGTTCATTTGGCCCTTTTGGTTTTCTAAGTATAAAAATTATTTATATATATATATATATATATATAGGGCAACATTGTCAAATATATTAAGTTTAATGGATCATTATATTAACTGTTTACACTTTTAGATAAAGTGTGTAATTTCTACACCACTAGCACCAACAAAAGAATTGAAAAGACGATGACTGTTTCCCAGATCACACCTAATATGTCTTCAGTTGGACAAACAGAAACTCCTGCCCCAAACTTGTGCTGTTTGTGGAGCCATTGTTGCTGTCTTTTGCTGGGTGTGGTTGCACTATAAAATAATTTTTTTAAAGGATCAATGTTTTATTTACATGTGTCTCTTTGCATTAAGCTGGTAAAGGGGACACTATCTGAACATTGAAAAATTACACACGTCACCTTGTATTTGTAAATTCTAAGATAAATTATCTTTTAGTACGGCAACATCCAGCTTTATTAGAACCTTGGGCAAGCTCTTTTTTCTGTCTGTGTTTGTGTGTATGTGTGTGTTTACATTCTGTTCAAACATTTTTTAGCATCTACTATCCACCACTGGCTTACTTGTCTCAGTGGCAACAGTTTTCTCCTTCATATTTTTCATCCCAGCTAACAATTTGATGTTGTAAGAATGTTTCTCCAATGTTTCCATTAAGTTACAAAAACATTCAAAATGACCAGTCTTTTAACTGTTGCATTAATGTTCTTGCTTAGTTATAAGAACTATTAATTGTTTAAAATTCTGTAAAAAATTTTAAGAAGTCCATTTACAGATTAGAACAACATTTCTGTATGATGTATATGTATGATGTAACAGAAAACGTTCTACTAATGGTACTGCAAGAACATTTTTGATAACTTTGAGAGAACATTTAAACAATGATAGCCAACATTCTGAGAACATATCTTTCCTGGTAGCTAAGATATCAGTCCGTCTGGGAGGTGAGAATAGGAGATTCAATAGGAGAATAGGAGAGAACAAGTGCAGTATGGTATGTTTGAAGTAGGTCAGCCCTGCATTTTAATGATGGCGCGGTCTGCTGACCTCATGGTCTGTCTGTCTATCCCGCCCCGTAATAACCTCAATTGCCTGGTGACACAATGACATACTACCCTGTTAGAGCACCAGTCAAATCAGTCACCATTGCGTCAGCCTCTGGATCTACTGACAGGCCTCCAGGGTTTCAGCAGCCTGGCAAAGGGCCAACATCAATCAAGCCCAGACAGAAGCTTTTTCCTGCAGCCATTCTACTGTGTTACGAACCTCACCAGCAGAGGCGGAACCAAAATGCAGTGTTTGTCTGATGTCCTGTTCTTGAGGAGTTTCTCGATGTACAGGAAGATGGAATGTTCCTCAGGTTCTGGAAGGGTAGATGGTTTTTCACAAGAACAGGAAAGTAAAAGCGTCAAACCACGTTTGAATGGTAAGGAATAGGGAGGAATAACATCTAGATTACCAGCAGATAAATGTATTATAGCTGAACATGTCTTATCTTACACATTCCATCTTTCATTGTTTTTTTTTTTTCTAATTTTGAAGATGTTCTCAATCAGTGTTTTAACAAAAACACTGATTGAGAACATCTACAAATGTAGAAAAAAAAACAAAACAATGAAAGGCCAGATTTTTTTGCTTAAAATTATAATCACAATTTTTGTTTTGATTTTTTATTAACTTTTTTATTACTTTTTAATGGATTTATTGCTTTCAATGCGATTTTTATATAATTTTAATGCTAGATCAAATCCACAGAACATGGTTTTGTTTTCAAAAAATGTAAAAACAAAAAAAATTTGTTTTAAAAATACAGTCCTATACTGTTGTGATGATTAATTTAATGTGTTTAATTATTTAGTTCAACATGTTGCGGGCAGATTTATAATATGCTACTTTTTTTTTTAATATGACTAAAGCCCAAAGTATAATTTAAATTCCACATATATGCACACATACAAATAAGTAAAATGCTTAAATAGGAGGGTTCACTAGGGGGCAACATTTACAGATGGGCTGTGATTTCAAGTAATAGTTGAAGATAACAACAACAACAACAATGGACATTGTTTTAATGAGCTTTTTGGGTGAAGAGAGAGACCCACATCTGTATAATTTCAGTCTTGCAGAATTTGAGATTTATAAGGGTGCAACAAATTATTTTCACATTGTAGGTAAAAATATTACATTTTTTAACATTTTGCTGCAATGCCACTGTGTTCAAATGTACATACTATGCACACTGTGCAAGCAAAGTTATAAAAATCTTTTTGCAGTTGCATTGTCATGCTCATGTTTACTTGTCATGTTTAAAGTAGGTATAAAGTGCTTAAAGATCTGTAGACAACCCTTAATTACAAGGAACATCTTGGTGCTTTATCCAGCTGATCATTGTTGCTTGCCGCAGTACAGTACATTGGTAATGCTTAATTAACCATGAGAGAAAAAATCGTGATTCAAATACATGAACAAACACTCAAATACGCACACTATTTGAGTCAAACACTATACACATAGTGTGTGTCATAATATTGTCTTATTTGTTATTTCATGTAAAGTTTTTTTTAAAAATCTTGTAAATGTAAAGTAAAACCAGGGTAGCAGTATTGGAGTCATCCAATCTTTCCAAAGCTATAACATGTGTAATCTATTTATATCCCACTTAACAATGACCTGTACATCTGGTCATTGTTCCACGATAATTTTCTTTACAATAACATTCTTTTTCTTATTGTGTTCACATGCATACACGTGTATGCAAGCACACTGTAATTCTCTGGGTTGATGAAAGTACTCCGGTGTCCAGAATTTTTGTTCTATCAATGTTACAAATCCTTCTAATGGCTAATTACAAACAGTAGACGTCCGTTTGCGGACCTGACCATTCATCCATGACTGCAGGAAGATGTCCTTTTTCCTAAAATTAGAAGAAAATCCAGTGAGGAGATCAAAAGCATTTACACCCGCCTTTCTCCATTCTAGCCTTTGCCTGAACTTGACAAGGGGAGTAGATCAGAATGTCAGCATGTTTATCCATTTCCTGTAAACTTCACTGTACTGGCTCAGCCACAGACCCATGGTTCAATTTAAATCTTAATCCCATCCAAATGAACAAGGAGCTTGTTCCAAATTTCTCTTCGTCTTTCTTTTACGATCTGCCGTCTAGCCTGTAAAGGCTCCTGAAGGTTCCTGAAACACTTAATAAAACATATACTCCATCACAGTTCTGTCCTCTCTCTCAAAAAGATGCAATCTTTTCCCCACCATCACAGAAGACACAAAAAGGATGAGAGATACAGCACATGAAGCTCTGGACGATCACTTATAAGACGACTCACAGACAGTCAGTGCAGACTGCAGCTTGACGAGAGTGACACGTAATGTACGCTCTAAAAAAGTACCCAGACTGAAGCCACAGAATCATCAGCAGTGTCTATTGTTTCAGTCGGCACACTCAGACATACCCCTCAGCCAGTAGCCTGGAGTCGGAGAGCAGACACAGATTCAGAGAGATACAGCACTGCTATGACAACTGTGATTTTTGTTTTGCACATTCTTTTTTTTGCCACAAGGAGGGGGTGTTTTTTGAAAATTGTATTTATTTAGACTAGACAGGCGTTGGTTGTGTTCTTGGGCATTGTCTTTTTAAATTCTTTCTTTCTTTCTTTCTTTCTTTCTTTCTTTCTTTCTTTCTTTTGTTCTTTCTTTGTGTCACATAAAAAAACTGAGGTTTCAAACTGAAACAGGTTTCCAGAGGAAAGTGATGTGTTTAGATGTGATTGTCAGGTCCCTTGTTTCACTTCATAAATGCTAGAGTGGTGAGTGTAGGATGTTATACCACAGACTCTAGCTTGATGGCAGCAGTATCCATCTGTATGGTGATGATGGAGTCCCACCTAAAATCTTTGTGTGAGATGATGACAGACAAAAATATAGCTTGAAAGAATTTGATGATATTCACTTCTAACAGAATAAACCCAAATACAATATTTCTCCTATAGAATTAAAATGTGGATTTGTAAATGCT